>PVKA01018358.1:33512-44129 GCA_004027165.1 Ctenomys sociabilis
TTTTTTTTTTTTTTTTTTTTTTTTTTTTTTTTTTTTTTTTTTTTTTTTTTTTTTTTTTTTTTTTTTGCGGAACTGGGGATTGAACTCAGGCCCTTGCACTTGTCAGGGAAGGACTTATTCCACTGAGCCATCACCCTGGCCCAATTTTGAAAATTTTTTAAATGAAGAAAATAAAACTCAGTCATCCCACTACTCAGAAGTAACTTGAATTTGTGTGTGTCACCTATGAAGTTTTCTCTCTGCATAAATATTGTTTACATAGTAAGATACTTTAAAGAAAACCCTTTTTCATATGCAAAAGACCTTTTTCATATCTACGAATGACATAATTATACTAATGTCATAGCAATAAGAAAGCCTTGAGGCCTTGATGTAAATCTGCTTGGATGCAGCATGTCAAGACAACCCTTGTGGCTGTAAAGAGAGAGGTCGGTGCCGGAGGAGAACAAGAGCGTCTGGCAAAGAAGTTGGAAGCCTTCTCTGTGTAAGAGTGATTCAGTGTTCATTAGCACAACAGATAAAAGTAGTTATTTGTGATGGTTAGCCATTGGCGGCAAAAGATTAAGACCCTCAGCACTAAAGTACCTTATTAAAGCTATCCTGCCCAGCAAGCAGTAGAGAAGATAAATGACCTTGGCAAATTGCACCTTTTGATGTAGAACTTCAATATTTTTTTTTTCTTTTTCTTTTTTCTTTTTTTTTTTTTTTTTTTTTGACGGAACCAGGGTGGAACCGGGGATTGAACTCGGGCCCTTGCACTTGCCAGGGAAGCACTTATTCCACCGAACCATCTCCCCAGCCCCACGTACAACTTCAGATATGATGCAAATGTTCCTGAAACATTAACAAGGAAAAGGGGCCAGGGAGATGGCTCAGTGGAATAAGTGCTTTTCTGGTAAGCGCAAGGGCCTTGAGTTCAATCCCCTATTCCACCGAAGAAAAAGATTAACAAGGAATTTGTAGATAAGCTGTTTTGTTTTGTTTTGTTGACAGTACTGGAGATTGAACTCAGGGCCTTGTGCTTGCCAGGCAAGTGCTTATTCTACTGAGCCATCTCCCGAGCCCCTGAAAAGGTGAATAAGAATGCATTCCATGTATGGAAACAGAATTTAGGAGTGGGAGAAAGTACTTGTACTTTTCCTATTAAAAATATGTGTTATTTTTAAATAGTCAAAAAAAGATCTGCACTGTGGCCAGGAAACAACCCTCAAGGTAAGCACCACAGCTCCACCCGCCAAAAAGTACCACAGCCATCCTCAGCAGCCATGAGGTCCTGAGTTCCTCTGAGGATGAGGAAAACTGAGTTCCCATCAGGAAAGCCAACTCAACAAGCTTCTCCATGAGGCTGAGCAGTGAACTATCTTTCCCTCTGGAGCCAGGAAATGATGTTCAAGATGAGATCCAGAGCTCCCCCAAAATGAACCACAGCCATTCTCAGCAACAATGGAGGTCCCAAGCTGCTCCTCCAAGAACAGCCAAGTTCACCAGGAAAGCCAGCACAGCAAGGTCATCCAGCAGAACAGCCCAAAAGAACCAGCAGTTTCCAGAAGCTTCTCCAGACGGCCTCACTGACAACCTCTCAACAGCTTCAGCAGCTCTGCCTCTTATGCTGCTAGCAACAGTCCTAAGGGGGGGGGGGGGCCTCCAACACTCAATACCACGCTATTTCAGTTCAGCTGGGTGTAACAAGTTGACCACCAAATCCACTACAAGGAAGAAGATACCCTAGAAAATACAGCTCTGAGACAGCTAAGTGGCTGACTCAAAGCCTTTCCCACTTCAATTTCTTTTTTTTTTCAATTTCTTATAAAGACCTCAGGTTTTCCCCTCACAGCACAATTCCTCCCTCGGAAACTTGTCCTCCTTGACATTGTATTCTGATTTATGTAAGTTCTCTCCTGTATTTTTACTCTGCTTTTGGCAAATTATTTTACTGTGCACATCACCAGTAATGCTATCTTACATGGCAGTAGTGAGGAAGAGAATAAAGATACTAAGAGGGGGGGGGGGAAGGATGATGGACTGACTACCTAAAGGAACAAGAAGAGAAGGGATCCATGGACCAGGTACATAAATTACTTAGGTTAGAGATAGAACTATGAAAGGTGATGTCAAAAGTAGATTTGCACTTTTAAATAGTTGGGGCATTATTGTGGGTTACCATAGCCCATTTCATACTTTTTTATGAAATAATATACTTTAACATTATGATAGCCAGCTGTGCATCTCAGTAGCTGCCCATGAGGGGCACAGGAGACAGTCTTTGCATTCACCAACTTACATGATGAACAGCAAGACACATACACCTGTGCAAAAATGTCAAATCAAGATTTTTACCCACACAATGTTCCATATAACTTTTTTTCATATGTATTCCTGAGCATCATGGGGAGTAAAATACACCCATCCCAATCTTCTGTTCTACAAACATGTAATAGGCCATATGGTACCAAGGTCATCCAGCAGAACATCCAGCTTCTGTGGCTCACAGTAGCTGTACCTTGGAAAACAGGAATCTGTCTGTGCATTTTGTAGGTAAATGTTGTACAATCCAGTCAGGGGACATATAAAATCTTTTCTTCATAGAGTTATAATTTGAGGCCGGCCAAATAGTTCAGCGGATTAAAATGTCTGCTTACACACAGAGGCCAGGAGTTTGATCCCTGGCGCTGGCATGCCATCCCCACCCCTGGGGCATACTGTGATTGAGACTGGGTGTGGTGGTGTGCACTTGTAATCCCAGCACTTGGGAGGCTGTAAACAGGATTACTACAAGTCTGATCTCAGAGAGAGAGAGAGAGAGAGAGAGAGAGAGAGAGAGAGAGAGAGAGAGAGAGGAGTTATAATTAAGATAAAATAAAATGCAATGATCAGGGCCAGCCAGATAGCTCAGCAGACTAAAGTGCCTGCTTAAGCTGGCTCAGAGACCAGTGCTCAATCCCCTGTGTGCCATGGCAGCCTCACCCCCAGGACAAGCTAAGCCAGCAGTTGAGGCAAGGCATAGTGGCACACACCTGCAATCCCAGCACTTGGGAGGCTAAAAACAGGAAGATCACTACAGGTCCGATCTGTATAGTGAGACCCTGCACTAAATACATTTTTTTTTAATGCAATCTTGAAGCCAGGGAGATGAATCAGTAGAATAAGTGCTTCCTTGGCAAGCACAAGGGCCTGAGTTCAATCCCTGGTTCTGCCAATAAATAAATAAATAAATAAATAAATAAATAAATAAATAAGAATGCAATCTTGGGGCCAGGGAGACAGCTCAGTAGAATAAATGCTTGCCTGGCAAGTGCAAAAGCCCGTGTTCATTCCCTGGCTGTAGGGAGGGAGGGGAATGCAATCTTCAGTTAGGTTTTGTTTGTTGTTTTTAAGACAGAGTGTCTCTGTTGCAGCTCAGGCTGGCCTTGAGCTCACTTTGTAGCCTAAACTGGTCTCAAACTCGCAATGATCCTCCTTCCTCAGCCTCTCAAGTGCTAGGATTACCGGTGTGTGCCACCACACCCGGCTTTGTTCTGTTAGTTTTGTTTTATGTTTTTGTATTTTTAGAGAAGGATCTACAGGATGTTCAGGATCTCACTACTAGATTGGACTCTAGTGATCCGCCTGTTTACAGCCTCCCAAAATCTGGGATTACAGGAGCTTCACCACACCCAGTTTCAATTGCTGTCTCAGAACACCCGGGAGGCAGAGCCAGCACAGCAGGCCTGGGAATCACCAACCCCACACCTGTTTGCAGGTGCTTTAATCCGCTGAACTATTTGGCCTGCCCTCTGTTCAGTTAGTTTTAACAATTGTATATACCCATGTTGCTTCATTCCAAAATAAAAACAGAATGTTTCTATCACCCTCAGAAAGTTCTCTCACCTCCCCACCAACCCAGAAACAGCCGCTTTCTCATTTCCATCAGTAGAGTGTCTTAGTCCATACACACCACCACCACCATAACAAAATACCTTAGTCTGGTAATTTACAAATAGCAGAAATTTCTCCTAGTTTTAGGAGCCAGATTCCACAACTGCTTCCAAGAATGGCACCTGCGGCTGCATCCCAACAAGGTGAAAGGGACAAACTGCGTCCTCGCATGGCATGGAGGGAAAGGTGAGGCCGCTAGGGTCTTTTCTAAATGTATTTGTCCTATTCACTCTCAGGGTTTACCTCTCACAACTTTTTTTTTGGAACCGGGGATTGAACTCAGGCTCTTGGGCTTGCTAGGGAAGCGCTTATTCCACTGAGCCATTTCCCTGGCCCCTTACTTAACTCTCAAAATGTCCAGCTCCTGGTGCCATCAGAGTGGAAGAACACAAACATTTTAGCCATGAAACAGATTTACCTGCTTTTGGACTTCATGTAAATGAAATATAGTGTGTACTCCTAGTATCTGGTCACTTCTATGTAACAAAATGTTTTTAAATTGATCCCCGTTTGGTTCTGTAGTTCCCATGATAGCCAGAGAGGCGCTGCACCGCGGCCGAAGCTCCTACCCTGAGCTCCCAGCAGGGCAAGCCTGAAAGAAACGCAGCTTCACCGTCCTCAGCCAAGGCCTATCAGTTATCCCGAAATACCACTCTGAGAAACAGTCTTCAGGAAAGCCTAGATGAGCTCACATGGTGATTTCTAAATATTACAGATTCTGCTACAATGTGTGGGCTTTTGTATACAATGATATCAAATTCAGAAAGGAGGCAGAATTTATTAAGATGGATAAAATGAAATTTGTAGCCTATAATAAGGAAAATACTGGCTCCAATACTCACATGGGGGAAGTTGCTTTATGATGCCATCTCCTGCAATTATTCATCTTTTTTTTTTGTGTATGTGGTGCCGAGTATTGAACTAAGGACCTTGTGCTTACCAGGCAAGTACTTATTCTACTGAACTATGTCCCCATCCCCTTATTCATCAATTTTTGAAGAAAAGCATAAAGAACCGGTTTTGTAGCACTAAAGAAAGAACTACACTACGCTATAGTAGCAGAAAATTCCAGCAGAAAAACAAATGCTTATAATTCCGTCCTTTTATGCTGTCTTTACTATAAATCTTGAAGAAACATAGCTTTGTTTTAGTGAAAAATCAAAGGTGGTCTTTCTAAGAACATTCTTTAATAAACACATTTTAAGCCTCAAACAAAATTTAGGGCTGGGGATATGGTTCAGTTGAATAAGTGCTTCCCTGGCAAGCACAGGGGCCTGAGTTCAATCCCCAGTTGGGGGGGAGGGGAATTATCCAGTGCATTATCCTTTTTATTGCTGTATTGTATTCTATCAAATGAATGTACTATAACTTGTTCATGTAGTCTCTTTTTTATGAGTATCTGGAAACCCTCATATTCTTTTTAGGGCACCTGTTTCGTGCACACATTTTCTTTCCCTAAAGGACAATTTACTGGACTATGTAACTCCTTGGCATTCCTAACACCCAGTGACCAAGGATTGTGATATTACATGCCATAGCATTCCATCCTAATGGAAAACTTCTTTGTTTCATTATGTTGGCCAAAAGCGCACACCAGTGTGAACCCCTCCCTACCCTAAAAGGGGAAATCTTGATAAATCTGAGTCAACCAGGATAATTACTATGTCCCTTGCCCACGCTGCCAATGAGATGTAAGGGAAAGTTGAGTGGAGGCCTTCTGGAAAAGTTGTCTGTTTGTTCGTTCATTTGTTTGTTTGTTTGTTTGTATTTAGGACAGGGTATACAGGGTCTGTAAGGTCTCACTGTGTAGATTGGACTCGTAGTGATCTACCTGTTTATAGCCTCCCAAGAGCTGGGATTACAGGCTCACGTACTAGTCTCCACACTCAAACAGTCTCAATCGCAGTCTCAGCACAGCCCAAGAGTGCGGCAGGCTGGGCATGCCATGCCCAGGAATCGAACTGCCTAAATAGGCCCTTCAATCTGCTGAGCTATTTGGCCAGTCCTGGAAAAGTATTTGCTTTGCAAAGGGAACACATGATAGGGACGATTCACTTTCAATCTCTGCATGTTGTCAACCCCTGAGGCTCCTGCAGCTGCACTTGCCAACTCGGAATCATGAAAGAAGCCAACTCTGAGACACATCCAGCAGGCTGCTGCAGACAATGAGATGGAAAAGCCTGAGCCCTTGATGAGGACAAGGAGTGAATACCGCATCTCTAGTTCTTGTTACATGTGATAATAACATTTGAAAAACTTGACTGGGTTTTCTGGTAGTTTTAACCAAGAGTATCACAACTGCCTGACTCAAGAGTAGCTGAGGGAGTCAGAGATAGCTTGGCAGTCTAAGCACCTGCCTGGCAAGTACAAGATCCTGTGTCCAATCCTTGGTGCCAAAAAAACAGTAGTTGCCCCCTAGGCTGCCCTGTTGGACCAAATTGCAAGGTGTCACGAAAGAGTGCAAGGGTTAAGGTGGCATTTGCCTACTAATAGCATAGCACTAAAGCCCACACATATCTGCTTAAATCCACACTCTCCAGTTCTAGGTTTCTGAGGCCCAATCCCAGCATATCACCTATTGGTACATGCAAGGAAATTTCTTCCCTTCTGATACCACCATTAGTTTGAACTGGCTTGAATGATACCATTTTTGGTAAACAAATGAAAAAGTTAGTATTTTGGAAAATACTCCACTTTTCCTTAAAAAAAAAAAAAAAAAGACACTGACATTACTTTAGTCTGAAAAGCATAATACAATAATTGCATTATACTTCAATTTACATTCTTAACTATTCTTATAGCAAACCAAAGGGACGAAATAAATTTGGTAAGAAAATATAGAATCTAGCTCAGTAGAATTAGTGCTTGCCTGATAAGTGCAGGGTCCTAAATTCAATCCCTGGTACCATAAAAAAAAAGAAAATATAGAATCTAGTCTCCAAGCCTCACAGAAACTTCTGTAGTACATTTTTTTTACATTTTTCTATACTGTATTTTACTTTTTTCCTATGTATTTAGTACAATGTGTACAGAGTCTCACTACACAGACTGCACTCATAGTGATCCTTCCTATTTTTCAGCCTCCCAAGTGCTGGGGTTATGGACACAAACGCGCCAAGATGCCCAGTCTCATGGGGGTGGGACTGGTAGAGCACAGGAACGTGACCCCTGCATCTGCCTAACCTGGTGCTTTAGGCACCGCTGAGCTATCAAGCAAGCCCTATTTTACATATTTTAAAAATATATTTATGTGGAGGACCACCTGAGCAGCTCTCCTTGAAAGAAGAGCGACTGTCTCCATTTTGACTGAGTCTGATCCTATTTCCTCATATTGTTATGTACAGAGCTGGCTAGGACTTCTGTTTATCCTTCAATTGGCTTTAAGCAATGTGTATTGGTCTAGCTGAGGTGCTGGTGATAGTCTTTGAAGGTGGCATGCCTGTTTCCCTGGTAAGCCTGCTGCTCCTTAATGTGAGCTGGGTGGAGACAGGATGGTAGAGCTAATGCTCCGTGCTGCCAGCTGGGATGGAGCCTCGAGACAGAGGCTATGACTTCCTGGGGCGTGAAAGACTACATCAGAGCTGAAGCACCAGACTTCCAAAACATTAAATACTATATAATGCAGATTACTCTCTCTGCACATCCTCTCTGCATATGGCAGAGGTAATTGTAGACCACCCACCTAGCTCAGCTCACAGTGGTCACCTACTTCCCAAAATTCTCAGTCATTCCTCCTCAAGCCACTCCCCCACTGAATAAAAACTGGGTGAGGCCCTGGGTTGCTCCCTTGGTTCTGGAAAGCCATCTTCATGACATGACATAGAGCTCCTCGACTCCCCATTGATTGAAAATATAATTTAGTGTCTTTATTTCCACCATGGGTTGCACAGAAAGTGGTAGATGGGAATCAACATGATGGGATTCCAATAACATAACTTTGGGATTACAAATATTGGTTTCTTGGACCAAGACGAGGACCTGGAAGTGTCTCCTACATATTCATATACTTCTCAGGAAAATGATGATAATTTATAGGTTTTTATTTTAGTTTGTTTTTTTGCGCTATTGGAGATTTATTGCAGAGATTGTGCCCTTGTCACCTTCAGTATGTATCTCCTAGAAGCAAGAGCAGATTCTTGTTTAACCATAAAACAATCATAAAAATTAGGAAATCTGGGCTGGGGAGATAGCTCAATGGAATAAGCACTTCCCTGGCAAGCACAAGGGCCTGAGTTGAATCCCTGGTTCCACCAATAAAATAAATAAATAAATAAATAGGAAATTTTAGCATTTTGCAATGTTATTATCTAAATATACAGTTCATATTTAAATTTCATTAATTTTCCTGATAATGTCCTTTATAAAATTTGCTTCCTAATCTAGAATCATATTTCATATATTTGTCATGTCTCTTCAAATTTTTAGCCTTCTTTTTTTTTTTTTTTTGTGGAACCGGGGACTGAACCCAGGCCCTTGTGCTTGCCAGGGAAGTGCCCATGCCACTGAGCCATCTCCCCAGCTCCTTTTTTAGTCTTTCTTGAACTTTATTTTTTTGTATCAGGAAGTGAACTCACAACCTTGTGCTTACCAGACAGGTGCTACACCGCTGAGCTATCTCCCAGTCCTCTTTCCATCTTTCAAGGCATTTTCGAATATTGAACCATCCTTGCATCCCTGGGATGAATCGCACCTGGTCATGGTGTATGATCTTCTTGATGATTTGCTGTACTCTATTTGCCAGGATTTTGTTGAGTATTTTTGCATTTATGTTCATGAGGGAGATTGGCCTGTAGTTCTCCTTTTTGGTTGTGTCTTTCCCTGTTTTGGATTCAGTATTATACTTGCCTCCAGAAATGATTTTGGGAGGACTGTTTCCTTTTCCACTTCACTGAAGAGTTTGTGGAGTGTGGGGATTATATCTTCTATAAATTTCTTGTAGAATTCAGCTGTGAGTCCATCAGGACCTGGACTTTTCTTTGTCGGTAGGCTTTTTATTATGTTTCATATTTCATTGGCTGTTACCGGCTTATTGAGAATTGTTATATCTTCTTGATTCAGTTTTGGTAATTTGTACCTTTTGAGGAATCTGTCCATTTCTTCTGTGTCTTCTATTCTGTGAGCATAAAGATTCTCAAAGTAATTATTGATAATCTTCTGAATTTCCGCTGGGTCTGTGGTGATTTCACCCCCTTCATTCCTTATCGCTTGTACTTGAATTTTCTTTTACCTCTTTTTGATGAGGTTGGCTAGAGGCTTATCAACTTTATCTAGTTTTTCAAAGAACCAACTTTTTGATTTGTGGATTCTTTGAACTGTTTTCTTCATGTCAATTGAATTAATTTCTGCTCTAATCTTTATGATTTCTTCCCATCTTTGCGCTCTGGGTTTTGTTTGCTCTTCTTTTTCTAGTTGTCAGAGGTGCAACATTAAGGTGCTAATTTGTTCCCTTTCTGTTTTCCTAATGTGTGAGTTCATAGCTATGATTTTCCCTCTAAGAACTGCTTTCATCGCATCCCATAAATTCTGGTAAGTTGTACTTGAATTTTCATTGAATTGTAGCTATTGTTAAATATCTTCTGCAACCCATTGATTGCTGAGTAGGGTGTTGTTTAGTTTCCATGAATTTAGTGGGTTTTTCTGGTTTCATTTGTCATTTATTTCCAGTTTCATTGCATTGTGGTCAGATAGTATGCATGGGATAATTTCTATTTTCTTGCATATACTTAGGCATGACCTCTGGACTAGTATGTGGTCTATTTTGGAAAATGACCCGTGTGCAGCTGAAAAAAATGTGTATTCAGCTGTAGTTGGGTGGAACACTCTGTATATGTCCACCAGGTCCATTTCTTCCAAGCTCTGGTTCAGTTCTGCTACTTCCTTGCTAATTTTTGTCTGGTTGACCTATCTTTTTGAAATAAGGGTGTGTTAAGGTCTCCTGTTAAGATTGTGTTCTTAGACATTAAGTTTTTCATGTCCCTTAAGATTTGTCTTACATAGTTGGGTGCTCCTGTGTTTGGTGCATAGATATTTATGAGTGTTACTTCTTGCTCTTGAATTTTTCCCCTGACAAATATATAGTGGCCTTCTTTGTGTCGTTTGATCATTCTTGGTGTGAAGTTGAGACTGTCTGAGAACAGAATTGCTACTCCTGCTTTTTTCTGAGGTGCTGGAGCATGTAGTATTGTTTTCCATCCTTTGACTTTGAGCTTATGAATGTCCTTTTGAGTTAAGTATGTTTATTGTATACAGCATAGTGTTGGATTTTGTTTCCTAATCCACTGTGCCACTCTATTTCTCTTAATTGGAGAATTGAGTCCATTTACATTGATGGTTATAATTGAAATGTACTGACTTATGTTTGTCATGATATTTACCTGGCGTTGTTTACTCCTTTGTAACCTGTGTTTAATTGTATGTCCTGTTTAGTGGGTTCCTTCCATTCTCATTCAAGGAGCTCTGGTCGTTGTGGTTTCTCTCTAGAACATCTTTCAGCAGCCTGTGAAGGGATGGCTTTGTCATCATGAAATTCTTTAGTTGTTCTTTGTCGTGGAAGTATTTCACTTCTCCATCAAACTTGAGAGAGTAGCCGGGCGTGGTGGCGCATGCTTGTAATCCCAGCACTCGGGAGGCTGAGGCAGGAGGATTGTTGTGAGTTCGAGACCAGCCTGAGCTACAAAGTGAGCTTAAGGCCAGCCTGAACTG
>PVKA01018359.1:0-43976 GCA_004027165.1 Ctenomys sociabilis
AAAAAAAAAAAAAACAAATAGCAATGAGACAGTTGCGAAACAGGTTAGTAGGACAGTTACAATAATTAATACATGGCATGTTGTCTTCATAGTAGTTATTGATAGTACAAGATATAGACATGATATCTTGTCTAAACATTATTAGCACAAATCTTTCTTCTCCTTAAACTAAGAGAAAGTAGCTGTATATCTATCCTAACCAGAAAAATTGGACACATAATGATCCGCCTGTTTTCAGCCTCCCCAGCACTAGGATTACAGGTGTGCACCACACACCAAGTCTCAGTGGCTGGCTCAAAGTGCCTGGGGGTGAGGCCAGTGGGGCATGTGGTGCCTGAGATCAAACTCCGATCCCTGTATTTGCCTAAGAACTGATACAATTCAGAAAGAAAAGAAACAGCAGATCAAAAATTGGAGAAAAAGAAAGGCTGCAAGGTCAGCCAACATTTTGGCCCTGGCCTTTCAAGGTCAGTGAAGACTCAGGACACAGGAGAATTTGTACTGTAACATCATGTAACTCAGTTGTGCCCCAAATTTTCTGATCAAGGACATTATGAGGCCACAGAGGAATGTGATCAATGAAGTATAGTGTGCCTAAGGAGAGTCACATGGAGGGAAAATTTTCTTTCAGGCTTCCACAGCGAGCAAATTGGTCAAGCAATGGCCGTGACTCATCCACAAGGCTGACACTGACAAGGGATCTACAAAGTGCGGTACAGGGTTACAGGATAAATCCTGAGGGTACCTGACTGTCCTTATCTGATACAAAAGTTACATATTTTGTTGTATAGGTCTTGCTTTAACTCAGTCTTAACCATCCAGCAGAAAAGTATAAAAATGGAGGTATATAAAATAAAGTCATATCAATATAATGAGTTGTGAATGGCTCAAGTCAACAACTTCTGTGGATAACCCGCTTCTATTGTGGACTGCTGATCTGTGTTGCACTGTTTTATTAAAAAAAAGAAAAGAAACAAATGCCTTGTAAAGACATTAGGAGAAGTGGAGGTTGTGACAGCATCAGCAGGAAAAAATAGCCTCCCAGACAGCGGTGCATTCTGCATTAGAAAACAAAGGAAAAGTTGGGGCTGGCAGACTCAAGGGATTCACCTGGGCTTCCAGTGATCAAGGTGTCAGCTCTCAGTGAGAAACTGTTTGTGATACTGCAGCATGATGACCTTCCATTGACCTTCCAAAGTCCAGACTTTGACTTCAGAACAAAAGTCTTATGCATAAAGGATTTGTGTGGCTGAGAAAGGAGACATGAAGAAACGGAGCTAGGCAGAGGATGTGAGCTAGGCAGAGGAAGAAATGCAGAAGCCAGGAGGAAGCCTGTATGTATCCCTGGAAATTTGGGAGGGACACTGCACATCGCTGGATCTGTCAGGAGAGGAGTATTCTTGCTGGAGCAACAAAAGAACCCTTTTGTCCAAAATACCAAGCACAAATGTTTATTTTTCACTGATGCTACCTGTCTTTCGTGAGTTTCTTCCACCGTCCTCAAGTTTGGGATTCCAGCCATGGGAGCAACTCCTGTCTGGAGTGCTACTGGTAGGGTGGGAGAAAATATTGAAGCATCTATTGACCGTATGAAAAATAGAACTGATTTTAATTGTTACACAGAGAGACATGTTTCCAAATTTCCTTTTCTTGCTTTTGGGTGAAATTGAAGCTCCATTATTCTGTGGGGTTCCTTCCCACTTTTTCATAATAATATACCTGGAAATGATATTTACATCTGTGAGCAGCTTCACATTCTCCAAGCAGCTGTAACACGTGTGACAGCACACTAAGCAGATGTGGGCTCATAAGTGACATCTGAGTCTAGTGCTTTCTTAGATTGTACTCTCTCTTCCTTCTTTAGGCAAGGCAGGACATGACTGAAATGGCACAAATTAAATATTTCTGTCTCAGAAATATCCAACACTCAAAATTAGGGAAGGAAAGGTTTATTTAGCTCACAGTTATGAGAAGTTTCAGTCTATACTCAGCTGGCTCCAAGGTAGAGGGGCACATGGCTGAGAGCATTTCATGGTGGTGACAAAGAGCAAGAGAGCCAAAGGAGTGACAGCAGCTCAGACAGCTAGCTAGCCTTTCTTCCCTCCTTACATTGTAATGCAAATTGCCTGCCCCATGGAAGGTGCCACACCCCCACTCACAATAATCAATCACAAACTCCAGAAGCTGCCCTAGGACTGCATGAGGCTTTGGGGGGACACCTAAACATAAACCATAACAACTTCTTTCTACATAAGAATTTGGGGGTCTGGGGAGATAGCTTAGCAGAGTAAGTGCCTGCCTGGCAAGTGCAAGTTTAAGTGGTCAAACATGTTACCTATCCATGCTTAGCTCACTAGCTTAGAGGGTATGCAGTGCCATGGAAGAGGTACCAGCTGCAAGGAGTGGTCATAAATCTATCATCTGTTCTACCTTGGATGTGGTTCAAGCTGAAATTTGTGTAAATAGTGAGAAGTTGTACATGCACATGGGTCATTTTCTTTCTGGAAGATTATAATGTCTCAGTGTGTTAGAGAAATGCTTACCCTGTACTGTCCCACTTGTGCTATCTAGAAACTGGTTTCCAGGAAAGCTGTGTGCAAAGGAGATTTTTGGGTCAAATTGACTGGGTGAAAATGGAAGGAGAAAGTCAGAGATGTTTCTTTCCTTGCAGACTTTCTGGCCTGGTCCATAATCACTGCTTAGCCTTAGGTGTAGTGATCTGGAACAGCCCTGAGCACAGTGGATGCAGATTCAGGTATTTCCAAGCCATAGTGTCACAGATGTCCTGCAACAGCTGACATGCATGATGTGAATGACAGCGTGAGCTCTTCCTACTACCATGAACGATATTGCAAGTTTAGAATGCAGAAAAAAGATAACAAATGCAAGAGAAATCATGACCAGTGTTGAAATAGAGACATAAGAATACTCTCTGAGGACAGGGAGAGAAACTGCAATCTAGGCAGCAGGGATAGCTCCTGGAGCTGGGAGCTGACCTCTAGGCACTGAAGGATGGAGAGGAGTTTTTAAAATTGGCTGCAGTGTAAATTCTAGTCTTAAAAGTACTACAATTTCATTGTTTTAGTTTATAAAACGAAGTCTAAAGGGAAAAGTGATGGTTGGGATTTTGGGGTACATGATTCTAGACACTCTATTACTTATTTCAGTAAGCTGATATTTTTATAGTATTTTGTAAACGGATTCCTTCAGGCATTGTAAGTTGATTCCCTTCCTGTAGCACTAAGTATGAACTTACATTATTTGTAATGGTTATAGACATTCAAGCTACAGATACATGTTAATGGGAGCAATCAGTTTTCTGTTGGGAAGGCAGATGGTTTCTAACTGGTGTTGGGTAACTTTGGGCATCATACTGCGCAGCTATATGGTCCTATAAAGGACCAATTGGTCCTATAAAGACCAATTCCTGGGAAGCAATGGCAGAATCTAAGGACACGGATAATGTTATATTTTTTCAATGAAAAAAGGTAAGACAGAGAACGTCATAACAAAATACTAAGAGACTAACAGTAGTCAGTGCACTGCACATTATAATCTTCAAGTAATTACTCATGGTGTAAGATGTGGACACCCATCACGTATGCACCTTGTACGACACCGAAACATTACAAAAACATTTTGCAATTCAATGATTCATTGAATCTGTCCTGTTAACTTGTCTTGAAACTGTCTCATTGCTATTTGTTCTTCAATAAAAATGATAATAATAAAATAAAACATAATTATACAAAAAAAAGATGAGATCCCGATTGTTGCTTCTTTGAAGTATTTCCCTTGCAGTTTGATTTTTGTTCATAAACTCTCTACCTACAAAAAAAAAAAAAAAAAAAAAAAGGATATGGGCATCAAATTTCTCCAATCGAAGTTAACATGGACATTCCTTCTCAATGAACTAAGTGCCACTAATAGTGTAGTAACTTGCATTATTTCCCCTTTCTCTTTCCTCCTTTCACCTTTCTTCTGTCCGAGTTCCTTTTAAACAATTTATTCCCATTTCAAAATACTGAATGCACATTTTTAGACCTTATTTAGTCTTTTAATATCTCACACCAGGGTGACAATAGGATGTTTACACACGTGGGTCTGATTTACTTTGCTTATGAGTATGGTGTCAAGTTGCACCCATTGACCTATAAAAGTCTCAAGATTACCCTTCTTTATGGGTGAGTTCTCCTTTGTATAAAAATACCACTTGTCTTTTATCCATTCTTTGGCTGGTGGGCATTTGCGTTGCTTCTGAGATTTAGCTCTTACAAGTTGTGTTGCTGTGAACATATATCCCTGTGGTATGCTGTTCTTACTTCTTCTGGGAAGACACCTAGAAGAGGAATAGCTGGGTTGAATGGGACCTCTAATCCCAGCTTTCTGAGGAATTCCATACTGACTTCCACAGAGACTGAACAAGTCTGCACTCCCACCAAGAGTGAAAAGGGTTCCTTCTCCCCCAGCCCCTTCATCCATTTGTTATTGGTTAGTTTCTTGATAACAGTCATTCATTCTACAGTGAGATGGAGTCTCATTGTTGTTTTAATTTGATCTCTCTAATGTCCAATGAGGCTGAAGATTTTTAAATGTATTTATTTGTAATTTGTATTTCTTCATCAGAGAAGTCTGTATTCATCTCAGATGCCCATTTTTGGATTGAGACTTGAGGGGTCTGAGTTTTTCCAATTCTTCATAGGTTTTATTTATTTACTTTTTGGTGGAACTGGGGATTGAACTCAGGCCCTTGCACTTGCCAGGGAAGTGTTTATTCCACTTAGCCACCTCCCTGGCCCAGCCTCTTCATAGATTTTAGATAGAAGTTCTTTGTCTGAGGGACAATTGGCTGTAATTTTTTTCCCACTTTGTGAATTGTCTTCTTGTTCTGTTGGTGCTTTGTTTTGCTGTGCATAAGCTTTTTAATAAGATGAGATCACAGTTGTTGATTTGTTGAAGTATTTTCCATGTTGTTTTGGTTTTGTTCATGAAGTCTCTGCCTACACCTATGTCTTCAATATTTCTACTTAACTTCTCTTCCACTACATTTGGTGTTTCTGTTTTAATATGTAGATCTCTGATTTATTTTGACTTTAGTTTAGTGTATAGTGATAAACATAGGTGTAGTTTTATCCTTCAGCATGTGGAAAGCCAGTTTTTCCAGAGCTATTTATTAAAGAGGTTGCCTTTTTTCAGTGAACATATTTGACCCCTTTGTCAAAAATAGGGTTGCTGAGTATGCCTAAAAATGTAGTTCTGTCTACATTTTTAAATCCGTTCCAAAGATACATGTCTATTTTATTTTTTGCCATTAACATGCTGATTTTATCACAGTAGCTTTGTGGTATAATTTCAAGTCAAGAATTATGATACTTCCTGCCTTGCCTTTGTTGCCTAAGATTTCCTTTGCTATTCTAGATCTCTTCTGTTCCCGAATGAATTTTAGGAATGTTTTCTCTGTTATATGTAAATGCCAATTGTATTTTGATTGGATTATATTAAATCTCTGTAACAGTTTCTGTAGTAGACCATTTTCATCACGTTGGCTCTTCTTATCCAGAAGCAAGGGGTATCTTCACATTTTATGATATACTCTTTGATCTCTTTTTTCAAAATACTATAATCTTCTTTTCTTTTTCATGTATTTTAATACAGGGTCTTAAGGGTCTGACGATACAGATTGGACTCGTAGTGGTCCTACTGTTTTCAGCCTCCCAAGTGCTGAGATTACAGGCCATCACACCCAGTCTCAGTCACAGTTTCAGCACACTTTCGGCCCCCCCAGAGGCAGGGCCGGCCTGGCAGGCTGGGGATTGAACCTTGTTTGCTGCACCTGCCTAAGCAGTGTAATTTTCAACATATAGATCTCTTACTTCCATTGTTATATTGACTACTAAATAGTTCCTCATATTGGATGTCATTGTGAAGGGTGTCATTTTCCTTATTTCTCTCTGAGCCAGTTTGTGAACAGGAATGCTACTGATTTTTAGTGTTGATTTTGTATCCAGCTGTGCTACTGAATTAGGTTATTAAATCTACAAGTCTTTTGGTGGACTTTTTGGAATCTTCTAATTAGAGTAGCATGTTATTTGCAAACAATGATCATTTAACTTCTTCCTTTCTGCACCTATTACTTTTATTTTCTTTTCTTGTCTAATGACTCTGGCTAATGTTTCCAGAACTATATTGCTTAAGAGTGGTGATAGTGGGCATCCTTGTCTTGTTCCTGAGGTTAAAGTGAAAGCTTATGGATTTTGTCCATTTAGTATGATGTTGCCTGTTGGTTTGTCATAGATGGCTTTTACCTGGTTGAGGTAAAGATCATCTATTCCAATTTTCTGTAGATTTCTTTTATCATGAATGAGTGTTGGATGTTGTCAAAAGCCTTTTCTGCATTTATTGAAATTATTGTGTGATTTTTGTGTTTGGCTTTTTTGATATGGTGTATTGCACTTATTGATTTGTGTATGTTGAACCATCCTTGCATTCCTGAGATGAATCACACTTGATCATGGTATAGAGTCTTCTTCATTATTTGCCACATTCTAGTTTGTTTGCTAGTATGTCACTGAGGAGGTTTTGTATCGGTGTTCATTAAGAAGATTACTTGTAGTTCTCCTTTCTAGTTGAGGCTTTCTCTATTTTTGGTATTAGGGTAAAACTAGCCTCCAAGAGTGAGCTTGGGAGAACTGCTTTCCTGTCAATTTCATTAAAGAGTTTTAGGAGTATTGGTGTTAAATTTCCTCTAAGTTTCTCATAGCATTCATCCATGAATCTATCAGGACCTGAGCTTTTCTTTCTTGTTGTTTTTAATGGGATTTTCAATCTAATTAAGTGACATTGTGTTATTCAGAGTTTTTATGTCTTCTTGATTCAGCATTGGTAATTCGTGTTTCTAGGAACTTGTCCATTTCTTCTGTTTTTTTTCCATTGTACATGAGCAAAGATTTTCTAAGTAAGTATTTATGAT
Source organism: Ctenomys sociabilis (assembly GCA_004027165.1). Taxonomy (NCBI): domain Eukaryota; kingdom Metazoa; phylum Chordata; class Mammalia; order Rodentia; family Ctenomyidae; genus Ctenomys; species Ctenomys sociabilis. The sequence goes on from PVKA01018359.1 coordinate 6,971, forward strand.
CTTCTGAATTTCTGCAGGGTCTGTGGTGATTTCACTTTTTTCGTTCCCCATTGTATAAATCTGAGGTTTTTTCTTTCTTTTTTTTGATAAGGCTGGGTAGGGGCTTATCAACCTTATTTAGTTTTTAAATAACCAACTTTTGGTTCAATAATTCTTTGTATTGTTTCCTTAATCTCAACTACATTAACTTCTGCTCTGATCTTCATAATTTCCTCCCTTATGTGGACTTTGGGCTTCACTTACTCTTCTTTTTCTAGAAGCTTGAGTTGCAACATTAGGTTATTTATTTGGGCTCATTCTGTTTTCTTATTGTGAGAATTCACCACTGTAAATTTCCCTCTCGGGACTGCTTTTATTGTGTCTCATGCATTCTGGTAAGTTGTATGTATTTTTGCTTAATTGTAGATATTGTTTAATTTCTTCTCTAACCCACTGATGTTTCAGGAGGGTGTTATTTGTTTGTTTATTTTGGTGGAACCAGGGATTAAACTCAGGTCCTTGTGCTTGTCACGCAAGCACTTATTTTACTAAGCTATCTCCCTGGCCCCAGGAGGGTGTTACTTAATTTCCCTGTATTTATGAAGTTTTTGCAGTTTCTTTTGCAGTTAATTTCCCTTTCTTTGCACTATAGTCAGATAATATACATGGGATAATTTCAATTCCTTTGCATTTAGTTAAGCACGTTCTATGGGATAATATAAAGTCTATTTTAGAGACTGTCCAATGTGCAGCTTAGAAGAATGGGTATTCTGATGTTTTTGGATGGAACACCCTGTACATACTTATGAAGTTCATTTGTTCACAAGTTTGGTTTAGTTCTGATATTTCTTTGCTGATTTTTTCTCTAGTTGATCTATCTTTTTGTGACAACAGGGTATTATAGTCTCCTATTTCAACTGTATTTTGCTTATTTGAATTTTCTTATTTATTAATATTTGTCTTGGGCTGGGGAGATAGTGCAGTGGAATAAGCACCTGCCTGGCAAGTGAAAAGCCCTGAGTTCAATCCCAGGAACCAAAGAAAAGAAAAGAAAAGAAAAGAAAAGAAAAGAAAAGAAAAGAAAGAAAAGAAAAAGAAAAGAATTGCCTTACTTACTTGGGTGCTCCCACATTTGGTGCATATATATTTATGATTGTTATCTCTTCCTGTTGAGTTTTTCCCCCAACAAGTGTGTAGTACCTTCTTGATATCTTTTGATCATGCTTGGTTTGAAGTTCACATTGTCTGCAAACAGAATAGCTATCCTTTTTTTCTGGCTTCCTTTTGTATGGAGTATTGTTTTCCATCCTTTGACTTTTGGTCTGTGAATTTATTTTTGAGTTAAATATGTTTCTTGTATATAGCATATTGTTGGATCTTGTTTCTTGATCCATCTGCCAGTCTATTTCTTTTTATTGGTGAATTGAGGCCACTTACATTGATAGTTATAATTGATATGTATTGGCTTAACTTTGTCATATTATCTTCCTGCTGTTGATTTCCTGCTTTTCCCCTCCGTTTGACTGCTTTCCATGCCTGATAGTCTCTTTCTGTTGTTGTAATTGTGATCATTTTTACATCTTTTTAGAATATCTTTCATTACTCTTTATAGGGTTGGTTTTGTGTTCATGAATATCTTTTGTTGTTCTTTGCCATGAATGTATTTTGTTTCTCCACTAATTTTGAAAGATGGTTTTGTAGAGTGCATTAATCTGAGTTGGTACTTGTTTTCTTTCAGGACTTAAAATATTTCACCACAAGCTGTTCTCGACTTGAGAATTTGTGTTGAAAAGTTGGTTGTGATTCTAATAAAGTTTCCTTACTGGATTTTCTGTTTCTTTTCTCTCACAGTTTTTAGTATACTATTTTTGTGCTGAATTTCTGGGATTTTGGTTATTGGATGTCTTGGTGTAGGTTTACTTTTGTCATGGCTATTTGGATTTCTAGACGCTTCACTTGCTATATGTCATATATTTTTTTCCCCATGCTTGGGATATTCCCTCTATTTTTTCTGCAAATTATCTTTATGTGTCATTTATGTTGACTCCTGTTGTTTAATTGATACCTATCAGTCTTATGTCATTTATCTTTTCATCATTTGCAGCTGTTGAATTATTTTCTGATCTTTTCTTAGATTTTAGAGAATCTACCTTTCATAATTGCTAGATACAACTCTGTCGTCAAGCTCTGAAAGTCTATCTTCAATTTCATTCAAGCAGTCCTGCCAGCTTTCAATGGAATTTTTAATTTCCTTGATATCTATTTGAATCTGTTTCATGCATTTTATTGCTATTCATCCAACATTTCCATCATTTTCCTATGCTTCTCTACTTTTCTAATCTGTCAACTCTAGATTGCTGAGAAATTTTTTCATTATGGTTGGCAATTTTTTTTTTAACTTGAGAGATTACTTCTAATCTGATTTCCTCTGTATCTTCAGGGATTTTTTCCTTGCTTTGGTTGCTATCATCTTAGAAATATGTGTATTTCTTTCTTTTTCCTCTGTCTCAGGGTCTCCTGGATTTGCCTATGTGGACTGAGGTATGAGGTTGCACTTTATTCCTGGATCTTCCTGCTTCAAAAAAATATTTCTTTTTCTGTGCTGATTCTTGTAAGTTTTTGTAGTAGGTGTCTGCATTACTAGTACTGAGGCCTCTCTAGGAAAAGCCTATTGTTGAGGGTTGTCTTTTGTGTGTAGGATGTTCTTGGTTTGCTTCTGTGTCAAGAGCCTACTTTTCCAGAGTAGGATGAAGAGTGAGACGTTGGAATCTGTTTGGCTCAGTCTCCAGTCCTTTGGTGCTCTGTTGTGGTGAAGTTATTTCCCCAAGCTTCCCAGGATTGTTACAGAAGAGAGAACAGCTGATTAGAACAACAGATAAGCCAACCGAGCTAAAGTAGTATAATCAGCAATAACAATAGCATCAAGTACAATTTAGAAACTGACAAACTGGTAACTATTCATTTTGTACCTTAAACCACAGGAGCAAAATCTAAAGTTATATAATAGCAGCTTGTGTATAAGCTTGGTAGAGTTGTTTTACCCTGTGGTGGAGAAATCTGAGTAGGACGGTGGGGAAAACAAAGATGACTGAAAAGAAAGTAGAAGGAAGGCTGGAGACAGAGGACGCTCAGAGAGGCTTTGGAAAGCTAGAGAAGAGGGCAGAAATGAAACAATGAAGGGGGTGAATTTGGTTTCTGGATTTGGGGGATAGGATTAGTTTTCTGTGGCCGGAGTTCTCCCCAACTTTTAGAAAAAAGAGAAGAAAGATAAGGTAAAAGAAAAGAAAAAAGAGAAAGGAAAACAAAAGGGAAGATAATAAAAATAAAAATTCAATGAAATTCAAAAACAGAAAGACAAAGGGTGGCCCCACCCACCTGCTTCTATTACATGTGTGTTTGCCCCCAAGTACAACACTGTTTCACCTAACTTACCACCTGCTGGCTCATATTGTTAATGTTGCTTTGGACTTTTTTGCCCCGCTAGTCCTTCCTGTTCATCTAGTAAGGGTCCTACTGTGTAGCTCCTACGTGTGTGGCAGGAGCCAGTCACCTCAATGCCTCTTGCCAGTTGGTTGCCAAGTCACTGCGTTCGATTTTTAAAGACCATAAATGGTCACACTTTCATAGATGCAGCTGCACCTGGAGCTCCAGCACAGAGGAGACCGGAGCTGGTGGGCTGGAATGGGAAGGTGTGGTTCCCAGGAAGAGAAGTGCAAGCTCCGGGTCTTTAGCCACTGGCAAAGCATCACTGTGTGCACAGAGCTCATGAAGACAGTAAGTCAGGAAGGGAACTGGTTCCTGTTTGGACACCAAGCCCCAGCTTGCTGAGACCCTCTACGTACTCTCATTTTTCTTCTTCTGTCCCCATGTAAGGCATGGTACATGGCGCGTGTGTTTGTTGAGTCAAACTGAGTGGAGTGTGTCTCCTAGCTGCTCCTCTGAGCCCTCTTAGCCTAGACTCAGGAGATGCAAATGCAACAAAAAAGAGGGCCTCGATGTGTCGCGAGCGTGTGGCTATCGAGGAAGAACGTCACCCTGCAAACAGCTCCTTTTCCTGGTCATTTACATTCCAAGTGTGGATCCTATTGCCTTTCAGATGTGGAGGAAATATGTAACGGGAGGAAAATGTGACATACTTGTATAATCGTTTATCATTTTCACTGAAGAGAGGTATTGATTCTCTGGAGCGCTCATGAGTCCTGAGATGCTTCTTGAATGCAAAGACTTTTCCTTTGACGCCCCACCCCTGCTCAGCAAGGTCATCTTAAGCCCCACCTGTTCTTGGCACTAACACATGCCCTCTCTGGGGAGCAAAAAGAACCCGATGCACTGAGAGGGATGTCCCCTTGCTCCCTTGCAAATCTGATGATGCTTCTGATATAGGAGAAATCTAACTCCACGACTGAGATCACAGTCTCACAACATCAAGGAAAAACTCACAAACCAAAGGAGGAAGTTTAGAGAGTTTCATTAAAAATAAGAGAAAGAAAAGTAGCTGCTCAGTTTCAGCCAGGCCTCCTGAAGAGGCCCTTTATCAGTGGTAATTTATACAACAAGATCACAACTTGGGTAAAACATGTGTCAAACCACAATCAGCCTTGGGAGTCTAAGGACATCCACTTAGCTAACAGTGGGGAAATGAGTCGCATGGCAAGGGGCCCTGCAGAGAACAAAGGCACGTTAGGGAAGCGTGGGCTCAGATGTTTTGGTCTCTCACCTACACACCTGATATCTAACTGGGCTCACAGGGCCAGGGAATGTTAATTATAGCATAATCTCAAGTTGCTGTTCATCTATAGGAACACATGCAAGCCTTGCTATTGCCTCTCCAATCTGAGGCCTGGCTCCATTTAAGTTTGCCTCCATCCATAATGCTGTACTTTTATTGTTCTGTGCTGACCTCCTTGAAGGCCCAACCCCTTTCTGATTGTACATTAATTTCTGTCTAACTTAGCTGTTGATAATAATTCACAATCTGATTAAAAAAATACTGTGGGGTAAACACAGAGCCTTTACCCTGAGCAATATCACCACAGCCCTTTTTATTTTTCACTGGAGACTGGGTTTCACTAAGTTGCCAAGGCAGAAGTAGAACTTGTGGTCCTCCTGCTTCAATGTGTATCACCATGTCTAGTCCAAGGTCTGATTCTGAAGACACACCTCTGGCAAGCCATATCCACTGCTGTCTTTTCTGGACTACTTGTCCACATAATGCGGAACCTTATGAGATCAGTACTGCCTCTTTCTCTCATTGGCCTGCACCTACAACAGCGGGTCTATATTCATTTTCCAATATACAGCCCTGTTTACCACTGCAGTTCTGAGGGCCAGGAGTCTAAGTGCTGAGTGCTCCGCTGTGTTCTCTGCTCATTGTGTCCCATGAGGTTGACTCCCTCAGCTCTTATCTGGGAGCCCTGGAAATAGTTCTGTTGCTGTACCCATTTATACTGTTGGTCAGTTTGGTTCCATGCTACCGAGGCCCCATGTTCTTGCTGGCCATCAGCTAGAGCTCTTTCTTTGCTGCCCAAGGCTGCTTTCTTTGCTGCTTTCCAGATGGTGCCCTCCAGGGATAGTGGATCAGGCCTCTCCCAAGCTTTCCACACTGTAAGCTTCTGCATCTTTCAAACTCCTGCTAGAGAAAGTTCACTGTTTTTAAAGCAATGAGAAATCTCCTCGGTTTGAGTGGACAATGTGAGCAATCAAGAATAATCTCTTAAGGATTGCAAACTTGGTTACATCTGCAAACTTCCTTTGGCCAGATAGCCTAACTCTGTCACTGGTTTCAGAGATCAGGGTGTGGATTTGGGGGTGACAGAGGAGAGGAGGCTTCCACCTAACATGAAATGAAGCCTTCTTTACTGCCATCTCTCAAGTAAATCCCAGAATGGTTGCAACTATTAATTAAGATATCTCAGATTGATTGTATTAAGAAACACCTACCAGATTAGTAAAGCATACTTTTGGGTGTGTCTATCTGTGGGGTATTGCGGAGATGGTTAGCATGCAGATCAGGTGGCCTGGGTGGAAGAAAAGAAAGTGAAGGGAGAAGTGGATGTATACTTGGAAAGCTCCAGTCTGCATGAAGAGATGTGTCAGATTCCAGTTTCTTCAGCCTTCAGATGCAGACTTCCATAGCCACTCTCCAGGGAGCTGCCTGGGCTCTGGTACAGGACAGTGTTATATCACTGGGGACCAAGGGGATCAAGAGGGATCTTGTTCTACAGGCAGGTTCTTAAGCTAAACAACTTCTGGGTCTTGAAGCTTTCCGGTATGCAGGTGGCCACTGTGGGCTCTCTTGCCTCTGATCTTGTAAACTTAAATAATTCTATGGATTCTGTTCTTCTAGAGAACTCTAACCAATATGGAGCCCCAGGGTTGCTCTGTCTTCACGCTGTTTATCGGTCTTTGAGGTCCTTCCTCCGTGACATGGTTTCATAAGAAATTGGCATCTACACCAGTAGTGCTAATCACTTCTGCCTTTTGCACGTGCTCTGCAATTGCTAAAGCAAAGCTGCTAAGAAAACTGAATCTCAGAGAAGGTAAGTCACATGGGAGCGAGAGCACGGCCCAGGCATGAGTCACCTAGCAGGAGCCAGAAGCAGGTCTCAGGTCTCCAAGCATCAGGCCAGCACTCTTTCCAAATCTGAAAACTTCCCAGGTGCTGGAAGCCGAGCACCCCTGAGCAGAGCAGAGCAGAGTAGAGCAGAGCAGAGGTCAGTCCTCGAGCCCTGTCTTTCTATTCAGTTCTTTTGTGAGCCTGCTCTTCAGATGTAGTGTTATAGCTTATCATGGGGTGATCAGAATATATGTGGAGGTTTATTAAAATGTATTACAGTGAAGACACATTGGCACAAATGCCCCTCAGAAAGCTCCTTCATACCACACTTCGAACACACTACCCCACCATTCTTGTCTCTTTATGAAGTAGTCCAGCAAGTTGTCTTTTGTGAATATCTTTACAAATTGTGATCAAAAATTGAATGAAGGGCTGGGGAGACAGCTCAAGGGCTTAAGCATCTCCCTGGCAAGCATGAATTTGATCTTCAGTGCTGAAAAAAAAAAAATGCAGTGAATGTTGCCATCCATTGGAAAGGCAGGTTTGTAGAAACATGCCAGTGTGTTCCCACCCCGCGATAAGCTGCATCTGAGGCCGTGACTTCTGGCTCTTCCCCAAAGCCAAAAGGACCATGGAAGGTAAACATTTTGAATTCTTTCATGACATCAAGGCGGCTGTGACAGCGCAGCTACAGGCAGGCGGGAAAGAGGACCTCCAGACCTGCCTCAGAAAGTACCAAGAATGGCAGGCTAAGGGGGCTGGGAGCAGGGGGCGCATCCTGAGGGCGATGCATCTTTTGTTTAAGGTTTAAGCATTCACCGTAGGTGCGCAGAGGCGTGCTTGTCTGTGTACACACCCACTCCAGTAGTCTGCATTCGTGGAAGATGGCCATGGCCAGCCCGGGCTCGGGGTCAATCTGGCAGGGTTGAAGTCTCTGAAGTACTTAGTTTGAACTAACTGGCTAATCAGCCAATGCCCCTATTGTCTCACTTATAAAATACAAATGATAATTGTTACTTCATTGGGCTATTTTGTTTTGTTTTGTTGTTTTTGGCGGAACCGGGGATTGAACTCAGACCCCTGTGCTTGCCAGGGAAGCGCTTATTCTACTGAGCCATCTGCCCGGTCCCAATTTTTGGGCTACTTTGAAGATTCTACGGGTTACGACATGCAGAGGGCTTAAAATACTGATGGACATAGAGCGAGTGTGAGCAATTGGCCCCTGAGAAGTTGCTGGCTGTGATTACTCCCAGAAAAGTTCCTGCCATGCCAGCTTTTCATTCTCTTAGTGGGGAAATAATGACCTAATTAAAAAAACAAAGCAAAACAATTCTACGTACTCACACACTGCAGTGCCTAGAGGAACAGAGGATGGAAGCAGATTGAGTCTGGGAAAGTTTGTGACCCTCTTGGATTCAACTGGATTTTTCCAGTCTGAAAGAGAGGCAAACACAGGAAAAACAACAGTGTCCACACAGTGGCAGGTGGTGACTGTGAAGGACTCCGTGTTGGGGACGGCACGGAGAGACAAGGACTGTGGTGGCCCGGAGCTCACAGGCCCTCCAGCGCAGCCAGCAGCCGCTGGGCTCAGCTGAGTGCTGCCATGTGGGAATGCTGATCTGGGTTGTGGGGTCTCCCGGTCTTTCTTTCTTTCTTTTTTTTTTTTTTAAGAGAAGCCAGAAATCTGCATTTTTAAAGATGTTAAATGTCCCAGTTATTAAAAGTTGGCTCAATTATTTGAAAACATTGGCTGAGCCAAACAAAACATCTGTGGACCAGACTCAGCCGTGGCTGCCCGGATGCATTGCCTGCCCTCTTTCCGTGTGCTGTGGTTGTCCACGGGTGTCCCTGTGAGTGGCTGCAGTCACGATCTGTGGCCTTAGACGGGGATGAGACTTTTTAACAACCTAAGAAGTTGGCAGCTCAGGTAACTTTGTCAGAGAGAGAAAAATAATCTGAGATCATAAACTGGATTATCCAACAAAGGGCATGGCTGTGACGGGTCCCTTCCTTTCCTCATGCTTCAGGTTCCCAATTAGCAGACAGGCTATACAAGCCACCCCATCTGCAACTTGGGGCTTCATGAGATGTGGGAAGTCACCATGAGAAAATTCTTCCCAAACTGTAAAGACTGGCCCAAGTACACATGAAGGTCTCCTACGACAAAGCAATTATAACAAAAAATAAAAATAAAAATCACATACTTCTTTGAATCTTTCCCTGACAAGGAACAATTGGTGGAATTGAGCCTAAGTTGTTTTTTTTTTTTTTTTTTTTAAAAACTCATATATGGAACTGAAGATATTGTTTGCAGTAACAAAATATTGGAAATGACTTCAATGGCCATTGATGGTATAGATACACAGGTTGTCTAAGCACTGGGTGAAATGTTCTATGACATTTAAAAGGACAACACTCCCTGTGTGTGTGTGTGTGTGTGTGTGTGTGTGTGTGTATGTGTGGGTGTGCGTGTGCATGCATGTGTGTGTGTGTGGATGTGAAACAGCATAGATTGATACAGAAAACAACACTGAGTCATAAAATCAAGCTGCAGATAAGGACAGTATGGTGACCATTTTACGTAAATGGTAAAAGCCCACAAAAGATTCTCTGCATTGTTCAGAGATAACTATTTGTGTATTAAATTATGTATGCAGAGACAGGAAGGACGCTCACTAAATTCACGATGATGTTGCCTCGGGGTGGGATGGGGGCAGCAGGACCATGGGGAAACAAGGAGTCCCCAGCTTTGTCTGCAATGTCTAACTTCCTTTTGAAAATTCAGAAGCCAATGTAACAGAATGTTAAAATCTATTCATTTAGGTGGTAAGTTCATGGGTTTTTATGGTTTTCTAGACCTTTCTGCTTCAGTTTTTTCATAAGGAAGAGAAAGAAAGGAAAAGAGAGGAAGAGAAGGCAGAAAGAAGACAGAAGGGAAAGAATGTGGGAGGGAATAGAAAAAGGGAGGGAGGGAAGCCACAGCGCTCAGAGTCGTATTTGGAGCTGGCCTCAAATCTACTCCAATTTTACAGCATGTGGAAGGTAAATGAACCATGGCGCACGAGGAGCAGTTGCTGTGCCTGGGCCGTCCCAGCTCACAGCTAGACCCATCTCTGTAGAGCCCTTCATCCAGCTGGGTTACACTCAGTCACTCGGCTTCTCCGAGTCTGTAAATCATTAGGATCCCGGGCCAGGGAGTGGTTGCTCTGAAGTGTCACGTCTCTGATGGCCACTGACTGAGGCCACAGAAAAAAGAAGCCAAATTTACCTCCAAATAACTTCTTTGATATCTTTTTCCCCAAGTGACTTTAAAATGCAGAGAGCTCCATGCTGAGGTTTGGTAGGATCACAGTCCTGATGAAAGCCTTCCACTAAGTCAAAAGGAAGGCAGCTCGCCATTCTCATAGCACTTAGAGGGTTTTTCTGGTTTGAGAATGAAAGGATTTCCTCGCTTGGCATAGTAGTGGAATCAACGATCACAATGAAGGTGACAAATAAAGGAGTGCACTGTTCCTCCTGAGGCTCAATGAGTGTGATCACTGCTTTCAGCCGCTGCTATTGCACACCTACTACTCATCAGGCTCTAGGCTAAGTACCTTTTAAGGTCTGACATCTGCTACTTTTGGGTCCTTTCTTTCTTCCTGTTGAGAAGCATTCCCTCTCCACTTCACGTGTTTCTGGAGAAATGGTGTAGACCTCAGTAATCTTCAGCACTGGCCACTAAGGCTGACCAGTCACACTTCTGGTAAAAAAGATTGATCAGTTCAGGAGGTGGGCAGGTAACCCAAGTAGGGTCTCCAGGTACCTGCTCTGGAATTGGCAATCTGATGCTGAAAGAAAGAAGCGCTTTCTGGGGGTTGCCAAGCTGGAGCTGCTGTGGCCAACTCCTCTCTGTTCTCCAGTAATACAGAAAGGCAGAGATAGGCAGAAGCAAGAGACGGGTGGAGCAGGAGAGTTCCCAAGGCTCAGTATTCATCTCTGCAATGGACCGAGCTCCTGGTCCCCACCGTTGTCCTCAGGGGATGACCTCATTGTACACTGAGCCATAGGAACCAGTATATTCGTTCTTCCCCTAGAGAAAGTTGGGTTCTGTTGCTTGCGAGCAAAAACTTTAAGAAATTACATCAGATTGTGAGATTAACTAGAATCTAGCAGTGCATGAGCCCCGTCGTGTTCACTATTGTGTTACCTGTGCTAGGAATACTCCTGGGCCTGTAACAGTTTATCAGGAAAGATTTGCTAGGGCGCCATTGCCAGGCACTGAGTAGGGGGGCGTGAGGCAGCCGGCGGCCAGCCTTCCGCCCGCTGGGCTGCGGTGTCCCGGCTGGGGCACCGGCGTGAACCGTAGACACCCCTCCCTCAACTTGGGACGGGACGCGCCGCCTGCTCCTCCTCCGGGCTGCGGCACCTCGCGCCGCTAGGTGCCGGGAAGTAACAGCAAGAGGTCTGATTCCCTGGCCTTTGTGTCCCTGGGAGCTTAATCTCTGCCAGAGGAAAGCAGGTGTGCTCCACTTCTCTCCCGTGAACCTGAAGACGAGTTGTCCCAGATCCTTCTCAGTGATTGGAAACTTAGGTGGTGGAGCTAAAGGTTTCTTGTTGCAGGACTTCCACAGACGACTCTCGTGTTGGGATCCATCCATGGTTTAGCGACATGAGTGGAAAAGTTTTCCTCAACGGCTTTGACTGTACCTACTTTACTATAGTTGTTCCAAAACTTCGATATCTAGACTTCAGATTGTATGTGATCATTAAACTCAGCGAAGGGATACCATAGCGAGGCCTGACACGATGGTACTGTTTTGTACACAAGTTAATCTCAAAGAAATACCCCAACACCATTACCTGTTCTGGCCACTCCTGACTGAAGTCAAGCTTGTTGCATCTTGATGTTTTAAATTTGCCTTAAGCCTGTATTCCCTCCCTGCAGTGGTTTAATTGTTAGGCCCCACAAGAAGCAGAAAGCATTTTTAAAAGTAGACAACGAAAGTCCCTCAAAGAAGGGAAATCTGCTCTTTGCCTTCAGTGCCATGTGCAAGTATCATGGGAATTCAATGTTAGCAATATTGTATTTTAGTAAAACTAAGTTTTTGTAGTGAGGCTATAATTTAGTATTAATGCAGTGGTATGTATACTGCCCTGAGTTTTACAATTTTGAACAACTTAAAGTTATAATGCAAGAACTTCATATTTTATAATGGAATCATCTAATTGAAATATCAATTTCAAAGCATGAAACTTGTGTTTTAACATAATTACTTGAAGGAATATTTGAACATATTTAGATCATTAACTTAAGTTTGTATTCAAAATGAAATTTAAACTTAAAAAAACACTTAAAACTTTGATTTACCTTATTTCTTTTCAGATATATATCCTCCACACTTTTTTCTAATAAAAATTTTGTATTAATGAAAAAAAAAGAAAGATTTGCTAAATGAATCAGAGCCTGTATGAGTATATTATAGAATCTTTACACATACTCTGATAGGAGGTGTTATTATTATCAGAAGCCAGAGTCCAAATTCACCCAGCTATGGAGGCTAGAATAAGCGTTTGCCTGGCAAGCACAGGGGTCTGAGTTCAATCTCCGCTTCCCCCGCCCCCCAAAAAAGTCTATCTCAAATTCACCCAGCTAGGAAATGGCAGAGGCCAGTGCTGAAATGATTTTTTTGGTATAGGGTCTCACTTCAAAGCTTGGACTTGTAGTGATCTTCCTGTTTTCAGCTCTCCACAGCACTGGGATTATCGGTGTGTGCCACCACGCCTGGACTCAGCACACCCAGGGGCAGGGCCAGCATGGCATGCAGGGCTGGAGACCAACCTCTGGTCCCTGCACTTACCTAAGCAGGTGCTTAGTCCTCCGAGCTATCTTGCCAGCCCTGAAATATGATTTTTAAACCTGGTATTGTAGCACCTCCTGGTTAGTGGCCCCTTTCAACAAAGCTCTTTGAGTGGGGATGTAGCTCAGACAGAGGGCTTGCTGGGCACCTACCGGTTCTGGCTTCAATTCCCTGCAGTACAAACAAGGGCAAAATACATGTAGATAGAACCTTTCAGTGGGTGTTGTTACCTTTCACTATCTGGAGAACTAGAGTAATCCCTCAAAAATGCAGAGTAATTACATTGTCTTTTTTTTTTTTACTCCTAGAGCTAGACTCAGGACCTATGCACAGAGCCACATCTCCAGTGTTGATTCGTTTTGTTTCGAGACTGGGTCTTGCTATGTTGCCTAAGCTGGACTCTGCAGTCATCCTGTCTCATCCCCGCAGAGTGCTGCATTACTAGTGTACACTGATCCACCCTGCTTCGACTGTCCTTTCTCAACACCCTTGACCTGTGGCTGCTGTGGGCCATGCTCAGTGGCAAAGGTGGGATCCATCACAGGGCCATCCCCGTATCAGCCAGGTCTTTCCTTCCCCTTCCACTTCTTGGGCATGCCAGGCTGCAGTGCCCAGCTGCCAGATGCAGTCTGCCTGCCTGGTGGTTCCCTCCCTCCCTCCAACTCTGTGAATCTGTTCCAAGTTTCTAGTGAGTTATTGGATCTTCAGTTTTAAATCTTTTTCATATGCAAGAAGTTTATTCTCATTAAGAGAAATCCTATCTTCTGCTTGTTTAACTCTGTCAGTTAAATCCGTTAAGTTTATTTATGTTTGCCCAGTGGTAATTTTTATTGAGAGAACATCTGAAACTGTCTGCAGGGAGGAAGCTAAAGAGGCCCCAGGCTGCTCCAGGCCAGCCCTGCTCTTCCTGACAGTTCTCCCAACCAGAACAGCGCCTGCCTGCCACAGGGAGCTGACGGGGCACTCACCACAAGTCCTTTGGAGCCGTGAATCTGCATAGCAATGGCCTGGATTTGGGGGCTTTCCCAAGGAGTGCTTTTTGTGTTGTTGTTACAGAAGGGGTTCAGACAGAGGCGCCCTACACAGCTAGGTCTAGTGGCTGTTGAGGTAGCATGTCACCCATACAGGCTGCAGGGACCAACTTCCTGTTTTCTAACTGCGGATGAAGGGGGTGGACCCGGCAGTGAGTCCTCTGGGGTTGCTCCCTTCCACTTCTGAACCACTCAGACTTCAACAGATCCCTGGCAACTTCCGGCTCAGGTCAGATTCACCTGCCTAATTCCCCTGGGAGACACTGAAAGGTTTAAGAAAAGGTTTTGTGTCATTTGTCACACCCATTAGTTTATCCAAGAGCTTCTTGAGTTAGCAAAGTCTTTTTTGGTGCTGAATGAATGATTTCATAGACCTCATCTCTTGCAGCAAGAACCTCCTTCGTGGAATGGACACTGTTAGCACATGACTGACCATCGCAGGAGAGAGGCTCCTGTTGCATAAAGTTTTTGAACATTTATTTCCTTATCTTCATTTTCTTTAGGGTAAAGGAAAATCCTCACCGAGTTAATCAAGTTTCCAACTTTGGTTTCTTTCTTCCCCTAACACAATTTGCAACATCCAAACGATGCAGAACAAAGACAACCACAATTACAAAACAAGGCAGCTTAAAAAAAAAAATACAGATTTTAAAGCATAAAAGAAAACCCACACTCAGTGTGGCTAGTCAGCTCTCCTGATTCCTATTCAGGATTTTTAGCTTCTCATTTGACTTGAAAGAACTTCGCGCTAGAGTACACTTCCCCTGTGCATTAGGCTGCGAAGCTAGGTGGTGAGCTCATGCAGTAAAGGAGGTGTACAAGGGAATCAGGGTGACTATCAGTGGGGAAATGAGGACAGAAAGTAGTGGATCAGCATGTAGTAAAAAGGCTAACCAGGTGAGCTAGGAACCCAGAAATCATGAGTTCTATTTTACAATGGGCAGACAAAGAAAGAATGGTAGAAATAGCATAAGATTCAGGCTTAGACAGCCTCCAGACTGAATCTTGCTCCAGGGATGCATACATTTGTGACCTAGAAGAAGTTAATGTAACTTCTCTGATGAAATGAGATCTTGCTGAGAGTGATGATACATGCTTGTAATCCTGACACTCAGGGAGGCTGAGGCAGGAGGGTCACAAGTTTGAGGGCAGCAGGTAGGGGCAAAGACCCTGTCTCAAAATTAAAAAAAAAATTGAAAAATGATGGAGATAAAGCTGAGTACAAAGGTCTCAACAAAGATATGCATTATTAAAAACCTCATACAATTGCTCGGATAGGAGGAATATGGTAAATTGCAAAATCATGCTATGCCTGACAGCACACTCATTTGGGGAGTGAGCTTACCTCTCCGCCCATCCAGAGGTATGGTCTGTGTCTCTGTGACGGGTGTGGTCATGTGATTTGCTTTGGCCAATGAGACATGGACAAAGGTACCAGAGCAGAGCCCTGAAGCGTGTCCTGGGTGCCTTATCCTGATCGTGGTCTGGCCTGCTGCATGGAGAAAGGTGAGGCTTTCGGGTCTCTCATGTCTCCCTGGCCTCCTAGTCAGCTTGTATGTGACCGAGGACATCCCAGACCCACCAGCCCCCACCTGCCACCAGATAGCTGGTTAAAGAATTGTGTACTAGACCCGCAGAACTCATAAGCAATAACAAGAGGGCTGTTTTTGTAAGCTACTATGCTTGGGGGAGATTGTTACACAGCAAAAACTAGCTATTACAAATAAATTAGAAACATTATCTAATTAGAAATAATAGGTTCCCTGGCAAGCGCAAGAGATTGAACTGGGTTCAATCCCCGGTACTGCAAAAAAAAAAAAAAAAAAAAAAAAAAAAGAAAGAAAGAAAGAAAGAAATAATAGGAATCAATGAGTAAATAGAATCTGCTTTTCAGAAAATCACTTGGTGGGTGACTTTTAATTCAATAACCCACTCCATAGGTGACTTTGCCACAATATAGATGCATTTTTGGGCTTCAGAGCCATCGGTGCAAATAGAGCTGTCAAATCAGAGCTGCTTCATCTCTCAGGCTTTCTGCCAGTTTCATCTACAGAAATGCATGCGAGGCCTAAGACAATGAACCTGAATGCTTGGGCTGACAATACAAAGAGAAGGTGAAGCAGTATTTATTCCAGTGCTGCATTCCTGGGAAACTCCCACCGCCTCCCACTCAGCACCCTTACCGCACAGGGGAGGAGTCCTGCTGGGGACACTGCTGCTCTAAGACAGGCTGCTGTGGTCCCTGGGGGAAGCAGAGGAATAGTCAAACACTACTTAGAGTCCACTTTTATATTACCTAAAAAGCACCAGCCACAGGCTTTGATGTCTTGGCTGAATAGAATTAACACTTCCCTCATCAAAAAAGTTGTTTGATGCCTGAATTCTGTTTTTTTTTTTTCTTCTTCTACTTTTTAGATATTAACTCAGAGCATTGCAATCTTCCCTGGGGATGAAGTGATGAAAGGGGGCAGTTGATTTAGTGAATAAAGTTATTTAACTTCATTATTACTAAAGCACTAAAAGAGGGACTGTCCCCTCCGCATTAGTCATTCTGCAGTTGCTGCCCTGCCCTGCCCCGCCCCGCCCCCAACCCCCACCCAGGCCCCAGACGGGCTTCAATCAGCTTTCATAAAACAAGGAGAGCTCTTTCTGCTTCTCAGGACCCCCGTATGATATGAACACTCCCAGGGGGATCTTTGAAAAATTACCATCACACATGTGGCCCTCATTCAGAAATCTGCAATGGCTCTCTATTGCCTGGGCCACTGACACCCCGTCCTGCCCCATGTTGCATCAGCTTTCTGAGGTTGCCAGAATGATGTACTATAATTAAGCATCCTAGACTGCAGAAATGTGTTATCTGACATTCTAAGCATTGGAATCGAGGTGTCTGGATGGCTGGCTCCTTCTGGATTCTAAGAGAGAATCTGTTGTCTCTCCTTCCTGGATTCCGGCAGCCCTGAGTGTTTCTTGGCTTCTAGAGTTCGTCCTACCTGTGTCCTCACATCCTGCTCCCTTACCTGTGTGCAGACCTCCACCCTGTCGGGGTATAGTCACATTGAATTAGGACTCACCCTAGTGACCTCATCTTAATCATCTTCGGAAGCCTTATGTGCAGAACCTATGACTCTGGACTGCAGGGTCTTTGGGGGAGACACTGCCCTGTCTGTAGCAGGGCTCTTCAAAGGCCTCCTGGGCTGAGCCTGGGCTCCACCTTCTGGAGGACCTCTGTGTCTTTGCAGCTTCTTGGCTTCGATGCCAGCAGGGGCCACCTGTATTTATGTGTGAGTTCAAGTTTCTATTCTACCTTCTGTCAGGCCACTTTTCCACTCTGTGCCTCAGTTTAATGTGGGTATAAGAATGATCCCTGCTCAGGGACCGTTGCCCTGAGGCTTAAGTGAATTCTTGAGCAAGGCCACTGAGCAGACCCTGCCTCATAGTAAGTGTTCAGGGAAGGTCAGGCACCCAGCAGGGCCGCCCTTTTCTGCTCCCACATGGGAGGTGGTGGCATCCCGAGGTCATATCACAGATCCACAGAATTATATGCCAAACTCCATAGCCTAGTGCTGGTTCCTCTGCTGCAGACTGGATGGAGGGTGCACCTCTCTGTCACCCTAAATCCTCACAAAGTGAAAACATAAAGACCTTTGTATTCTTCAAACTCCACTTCTGAAGTGAGCTAAAGCGTCCTAAGTGTGAGCAGCAGCCGTTGTTCTGTAATGTGTTAATTTGTCACTTGGGGATACAGAGGCTGGGAAAGGCACAGAGTATCAGGTAATGGTGCCCCCAATCTCATCAGCATCCTAATTATTCCACACCCTTTTAATAGAGGAAGCATTAGCATTCCTAAACTGTGCGGGGGTCTGATTGAAATAATGTCTCCTGAATTATCTTTCCATATGCCAAAAAAAAAAAAATAATAATACATAAATGGGAAGCTCCCCAAATAGTTTCTTCCACAACTCATACCTGGCCATGGTGCTGGGATAGAGAATGAGGGGGACTGGCCAGGTATGGCTATGCTGCAGGCACCGAGGGAGGACAGACATGGCCTGTGCCTTTTGGCTCCTGTCCTCTCATCTGCCCACTTTCAGTTCACATGGCCTGTCCTCCAGGAAGCCTTCCTGGACTGCACCCTGCCCTGGTTGCTTGCGGGATACACACCACCAGCTTTGGCTCTAGGTTCTCTCTAGGAATACACCATTTTCTACACCAGCATCTTTTGTCAGCTGGGGTGTAAACTGCCCCAGGACAAAGCCATTTAGAACCTCCTTTGGCCTCTCTTTTGCTGCCTGCACAAGCCTACCCACCCTTCCAGATGTCTCTGTGAGTGGCTACTGACTTGACAAGAGGAAGACAGCCTGAAGTCTCAGAGTGTCTTGGGTCCTCTCCCCCGCAGTCTCTCATTCCAGCTGCCTGTCCAGATGTGATGACTCCTGCCAGCATCAGCCAAAAGGAAGAGTTGAGTTTAATGCACAAGGAAGAGCTGCGCCACCTCCAGGGAATGAGGTGCCCCAGAAGAGACAGGGGCCATCATCCCTCACAACTTGGGAGCGACAGCTGCAGGATCCTCTGTGGCCCCAGTGTTGCCTGGTTCCTGGAGCCTGTGAAGCTAGGTTTCTGTTCTGTGCTTCATGTCACTCTTTGCAAAGGGAATCCCAGTCCCCTTATTAGCACCCAGGCCATGGGTTGAGAGGGGAATCTGTAGCCAACACCTAGCACTTCAAAGAGCTACAAACGGAGCATCTCACATTTCAGAGCTGTCGCTCCACTGAGAGTCGTTCATATAAACAACGAGGTCCTCCTGGGTTTGATGGCAACACAAACACCACTTGTGACTCAATTAAGGAACCAGTAATTGAAAAAGAGGGAACAGCATGCTGTCTCTCCAGTCGAATCTTCCCGCCAAGCCAAGGCCCCTGAGCCACTGGGCTACCACCTGGGCTACCACTGACAAGTGGGACTCAAGGGACCTATGGGGGCTCTGTCCCAGGGTTGTGCCCCAGCCCTGGCCAGTGCTGGCCCAGGGTAAGGTGCAGAGGGAGGAGAGCTGTGGGCTAGTGGCCCTGCCATCAGCTGGGGACCCATCTTACACTATAACATGAGTTAATGAAAATCCTTTAAACTCTCAACCAGAACATAAGATGAAGGTTCCCGGAAAGAGTCACACTTCCTTGCTTCTCAAATAAGGAGAGCCAGTATCCTTTCTTTTGACTGTTTCGGGTGGTGTCTGATGGTATAGATAGCAGATTATAACCAACCCACAGCACAGCTGCCATCATTACCTCCGTTTTTCCAGATAAGGAAAACTGAGGCACAGGCTCAAGGTCATTCAGCCAGGCAGAAGCAAACCTTGGATTTAAACCCTGGGGACTCAGCGGTCCTGTGCCCCCCACCCCCACCCTTTTGGATAGTACAACGAATCACTGTTGGAGGCTGGCTCTCTCCTCTGCTCAGGCCTTTCTTCCCTGCATAAGCATTGTCATTCATGATGGCTCCCACTGCAGTGTGAGGGTCTCATCTTCTGAAGGATGTGCTAGATATATCCCCATCTGGGCTGGGTGGGATGGCACACACCTACAGTTTGAGCATTCAGGAGTTCAAAGCCAGCCTGAGTACACAGTGAGCTCAAGGCCAGCCTCAAGTATGTAGTGAGACCCTGTCTCAAAAATAATAAATGAATAAATATTATCACCATTTTACAGAAGGAGAAGCTGAAGCTGTTGGAGCTTAAATGCCACCCCTTTCCCAGCTGTATCACACTCATTCAGAGCCTGAATCACACTCATACTGGCCTGATTCCAAGTATACCCCATCCGGAAACTGTGTCCTTCCCCCAGCATCACTTCCCCCAGGGCTGCTCTGAGACCACAGCACAACCACCAGACCTGTCTGCATCTACAGTGGTTTCCTTGTCTGTAAATCAGGTAGCCAGGAGGTTAGGGATGGAATGAACCAACCTGACTAAGAAGCATGGGGCAACGGAGTGCACGGTCCACATCTGTGAGGAGCAGCTGCTGGTTAGGAGCCTGCAGGAAGAACAGCGGCCACAAGCACTGTTAGAGCAGGTGCGCAGAGGCCCTGCAGGAGGACACAAGACAGGCATGAGACTCCTTGGTCCCCGCCTCCCTCCCAGGAGAAAGGGGCTCTGGTCACCTTCATTCTGAGGTGGGGAAATAGAGGCCCAGGCAGGGAGGTGACTGAGAGAGCGCAGGCCCAGTGCGCAAGCAGAAGCTCGAAGCTTTGCCCTGCCTGGAGGGTGCTGTGCACTTTGACAACTCTTAGGACCTCTCTGGTCCATTTGTCTCTAAAATGGTGATTTAGATGCAAGTACCCAGGATGTGTGGGGATTTCGGGGTGAGAGGCTGGGGAAACACTCAGCCCTGAGCTTGGCACAGCAAGGGCTAAGCATGAATGGCAGCTGTTATGGTGGTGGGGAAGGGTGAGGGGAGGAGGGGAAGGGAAGGCCAGAGGAAGAAGCCAAGAAGGAAGAAGAGGAAGAAAGGAGGAGGAGGGAGAGAAAGCAGACCCCCTCGTCTGCTTCCACCCACCTTGCTTTCTGGCCTCACTCGGCCCAGGTCAGCCACTATGCTGTGACAGCTATGAAGGCCCATTCATGCCATGGTCCACAGCTACCCCTGGACCCAGGCGGGGGCCTTCTCCCCTTGCCTCTTCCTAGGTGCCGCACTACCCAGAGCTCAAAGTGCAAGGAGCTTTCTAATCAAGTCCATTCAAAGGACGGCTGTAGTCTGGGTCTGTAAATCAAGGGCTCCATGACCATGAGCAGAATCGAAGGCCTCTGGGGCTTCAGAAGAAACATCGTACCAGGGAGGCCAGGGGCAGGAAGTGTCATCTGCAGTCAGCCAGCCAGAAATCTATGTCCCCTTCTGGGCCCAAAAGCCAGTGTCACCCAGGGCTGCCCCTTTGCTTCCTTTGCAAGCCAGCAGCAATGGTGTGTGTGTGTGTGTGTGTGTGTGTGTGTGTGTGTGTGTTAGAGAGCAAGAGAGACAGAAAGAGATGTGTTATGTTTTGTGTGCGTGTTTGTGTGTGTGTTTTTTTTCCTACGGGGCCATCAGCATTCTAGCAGCGTCCTGAGAAATTCATCAAATTATTTAACCTTTGCAGGAATAAATAATACATGTGCTTTCTCAGGATTTGTTCTGATTAAGCCGTTCTGGAGTGGTGCCAGGCCCGAGCCCGCCCTGGGAGAGGCAGGAAAGAGGCGGGTGGCACAGGATGGGAAATCAGGCGGCCAGTGGTGGGCTGGACAGGAGGGGGCCAATGAGGCTGGAGGTGGACCCCTGTGAGCCCCTCCAGGCCGGCAGGCCACAGAGGAAGGAGGTGGACGCCACCAGCCGCCATCTTTCCCTCTGGAGGCTGTCGGCCTCATCTGGCTCTGAGGACAGAAGTCAACGGAGACAGAGGTGGCTTCGAGATGTGGCCTAGGCTGTTGATGGCCTGCTTTTGTCCAGCAGGCAGGCCTAGGTCAGCATCGCTGTTCTTCCCTCTGCCAGCTGTGGCACCTGCCCCTCCCGGTGCCCACAATGACATGCACTCATCGAGATGGGAAGAACCTGGCACCTGCCCAGTGTGCACTCAGGACATACTGTGTGGGCTCCTGCTACATTTCTGATGGGTGGTTAGGGGTAATAAAGCACTGTTTTGTGCGGTTCTACCTATAACACGCTAACACTGAGAGCGCAGGTATTTACAACAAATAGCCTCTGAACTTCAGCCCCAGGAGGACTCACGATTTGTGGTTTGTCAGCCGTGGGAGAACCCTGCCTTAGGAGGAAGACAGGCAGCAGAAGAGTCTCAGTTTCCAGGGCCCGCTGCCCATGTGGATATAAACACAAAAGCCACGCTCTCCAATAGCACAGACTTCACAGCAACTTGATCCCAGTCCAAAGATCTTGAGAAGTTACAGAGACATCAGAGACAGGGACTCACAGCACGTGGGACTTTTTGTACACATAATGAGGATCCCAGGAAGATTGCAGAGAGGACCTGGCGGCTGGCCACGCAGTTGCAGCTTTAGGAAAAGCCTGGATCCCGGGGAAAGAGCCTCATCCCTGGCTTCTGCTCACCCGCGCTGGGCTCCCCACATGGAAGAAGCGGGGAGTCCCAGAGGCTGGCGGGCAGGCCTGTCAGCAGAGCCAGCTGGACCCAGCAGGGTGCAGAGGAGCTGGGCAGCAGGCCTCCCTGCCCCTCCTGTGGCCTGAGTGTGCTGGCTGCTGAGTGGGTGCTGGTAGCCTCTCTCCACCACCCTGTCATCTCCAGGCATCTGCACAGAAAAAGAGACCTGCCAGGGACTCGGGCCTGTCTGTGTAGATTCTAGTCCAGATCTGCTTCCGCGTAGCTGGAAGACCTGGCCTTGGGCAGGTTGCCTGACTCTGAGTGCATTTTGCTGTCCACCATGACAGGACGGTGGTGATTCCTGTCTGGAGTGCGACTCCAGAAGTAGCAGCTGCCGTGAGAAGGCCAGGGCAGGGACAGAGGGAACCAAGAAGAACCTGATACCCGAAGCCCAGAGCAGCTGTCTCCACACAGCCAAGCCAGGGTGGTGCTCGGCTTCAGCCCCTTGCTCGGGAGCACAAGCCTGGGATGGGAAAGAGTCCCAATTGCCCAACGATAACCCCAAATAAACCCTCTTGAAACCACATATCATTTTCCTCTTAAAGAAATAAAATCTCTAATTAGAGTTTTCTCTGAACGTTTTCTCTTTGAAAAAAATTAAAAATGTATAAACCCTCCTGTATCACGTATGTATATTTCATTGCTATATAATTGGGATCTTTGTCAGTAACCGGGGTAGCGGGTGACAGCCTTTTAATCGGCTACAGATGCTAATGGGGAGAGAGACATTTTCCTCCTCTGTGCTCAACTGTTCAGCCAGAGACTGGAGTCCTCCCTAATAAGTATTTATGTCAAAATCCTTTTTGGGGAGTTGGGGGAAGGAGCAGCTGTAACGCAGTTGAAAGACGGGGCTCTGATTACAGCGTGCCAGCAAGAGGGGGAATCACTTTTGGAGTGAAACAGTGTTAATCAAGTTAATCACAAAACCCGCTCTATAATTGCTTCTGCTCTCAGACAAAATTTTACTTTTATCTAAATTACTAAAGTGAGGAGAGTGCAATCCACTCTAATTTAGCTTTTGAGCTAAGGAGAAAGCGTGTGTGGAAGGCTGGAGAGGTTTTTAAACACCAGGAGAACTCGTGCTATGGAATTCAACACTCTTCCCTGTTCCTTCCTCTTCTCTCTCCCTCCCTCCCCGCTCCCTTCAAGACCACTCGGCTGAGGACTGGGAATTTGGACTCCAGGATCTTTCCCTGAAGGCCATGCCAGCAAGTTACTTAGCCCCTCAGTGTCCTCAGTTTCCTCATCTGGGTTATGGGGACAACTAATCCTAGCTGACCTGAGGATTATGGAGCAGGGTGAGTGCACTGGCACAGATGAAGAGCTGGGCTGTGTGCACCCAGGAAGTGTTGGCTTAGCCGGGACAGCACC
The DNA here is from genome assembly GCA_004027165.1 of Ctenomys sociabilis. Taxonomy (NCBI): domain Eukaryota; kingdom Metazoa; phylum Chordata; class Mammalia; order Rodentia; family Ctenomyidae; genus Ctenomys; species Ctenomys sociabilis. The sequence continues at coordinate 29,884 of PVKA01018359.1, forward strand.
CTGGGAGGTGAAGAAAGTCTGAGCCTAGTGTGGCAGCCTAATGAAACAGCAAGACCCTGTCTTAACTTCTAAAACTTAGACTGAAATAAAATGAGGGCTGGGGATGTAGCTCAGTGCAAGGGCCCAGGGTTCAACCCCCAGTGTCACCAAAAAGAAAGAAAAAGAAAAAACAAAGTTGACTGCTTTAGCCCGCTCTCCATTTGCCTTCCTCCCCCTTCCTTCCAGCCTGCTGCCTGCCCCTTCTGCTTCTCTTCTTCCTTTCTCCTCTCTCCTCTCTTTGACTTTCTATCCTGTTGCTAAAGCACCCCCTCTGTGTGAGGCACAGCCTGTCTTCAGGGCTCAGAGCCTGGTCTCCATTAGTACACACAGAAGAGAGAAATGAGCAGGGCTGCTGGAGATCCAGAAGAGTACTTCGGGACTGGCCCAGAGAGTCAGGGACACCTTCTCCTGACAGGGAAATCAGGGTGGGCTGCATGGAAATGCAGCCTTGTAGCTGGGCATGAGGCGACAGCTCAGAAGCAGGGTAAGAAGGGTGCAGGAGGAAAGACCGAGCTGCACAGGGCAGACAGAGGTGCTAACCCAAGGAGACTTGCAAGGCTGCACAATTCAGGTAGCTGGGACCACACTGGGTGACAGCTGCAGGCCTCAGTGGAGCCCATTCCTAAGTATCATTCCTGCCCTGTGCAGCCCTCAGGTTGGCTCTGAAGGAGGAACCTTCCTTTCCTCGTCTTCCAGGAGACCCCGGGCTGCCCGGTGCATTGCCACACCCCGTCTGCTTCCACTAGCCTCCCTCTCTCCCACAGTGGCCTCTTGGGATCTCCGAAATTCACACTCAGTCCAACGATGAGCTGATGTCACCCAACTTGCCCGGAAACACAGATTAGAGAAAACACACACAGTCAATTTAACTGGCAATTAAACAGGCTCCCCTATGTAATTAGCATCAAGACAACTCACAATTACTACAGGGTGCACATTTGCAGCCGATGCTTCACATTTATGTAGAGCGACAATTACTGGGCGCTAATATCTTAACAGGAAACAGAGGAAATTTGTGAAACTCTTTCAAGGAGGCAGGCCACCCCTACCCCTTTGCACTATAAGTATGGGTCTTGTAAAGGTGGCTGTGCAGTCAAATAGGGGGGATCTTTGAAGTGGTGCAGAGGCAGAAAAACTGTATGCTATGCAAAGTATCTGATTGCTCTTTCGAGAAGACTGGTCTCTGGACACTTAGCTAGTTGTGCCATACCATGATGACAAACACCAAAGGCTGGCAGGTCCTCTTGGGCCCCTTCTGGCTCCCAGGTCTCACTGTGATTCCCTTAGAGATGGGAAGCTGAGCTCACTGAGGTGCAGTGACTTGCCCAAAGTCACAGCTTATGGCGCAAAACCACCATATCCATTGCAGGGCTGGGTCAGGGGCTTAGGTCTCAGGCCATCTGACCTTTCTGCTGTCCTCCTGGTGCACATGGAAAATGACGCCTCTGAAGAATAACGCCTCTGGACTGTACATTCCCTAGAGTTTCTTTGTGGTTCTAAGCCCTTGTTCCCTGAAAAGTGGGAGGCTTGAGATAACTTTTGAGTCAACAGAGTTCCAAACATGAAGTCATCAAGCACTGCTTTGGAAAGAGTATATTTTCCTCCTCTTTACTTTTTACAAATACCCCTGGTAGGGACAACAACCGTACTTTCAATTAGGAACCCAGCAATTAAAAAATTTAGCCAGGTGCAATAGACAAGCTTAGCCATGGAAAGACTTCAATAAAAACCACAGTATTAGTTAGCTATTGCTGTGTAACAAACCCATGCAAACCTCAAGAATTTAAAATACAATGATTTGTGACACCTGTTCCCTCTGCTTGCCTGGTCTCCTAAGTTGGCCTGAGCGACTCTTCTCCCAGCAGGTCTGTGACTTGGCAAGTCTGAGCTTTGGATCACCGGGCTCATTGGGCCAGCAGGTAGACGGGGCCACTTTGGGGGATGGCAGAGGCTCAGACGCATGAGCAGAAACAAGCAAAGAAGCCTGAGTGCTGCCCATGGGCGTGGCCGAGACAAGTTACCTGATGGTGTGGTTTCAGTGCACCACACAAGGGTTCATGTGCTGCAAGCGTGAGGCCCAACATGGCCCCAGGTGAGAGGCAGCAGGGCCTTGAAGAGGGGAGCCGTGCCGGAAGGAGCTGGGTCACCGCAGCGGCGCCCTCAGAAGATGCCCGTGAGGTTCTTACGAGACCTCGCTACACTGTTGTAAAGCAAGGCCACCTGATGAACTTGTCCCATTCAGCATGCAGTTGCTTCTCTTCTTGCTCCTTGGCGTATATAATGCAGCCAAGGACACCCTCACCAGAAGCTGACAGGATGTGGTTACCCAGTCTTGGGCCGTCAGCATCCCACACCGTGAGCTCAATAAACCTTCTTCCTTTATAAAGTACTCTGTTTAGGTATTTTGTTCTGGCAACAGAAAGTAGGCTAAGACATGTGGCTAATTCAGTGCAAGGGGGGAGTTGAGAACAGGGAGTCTTTCTATTCACCACAGTGTAATAAAATAACCACTAAGTCATTTTCTTGTTTAAAAATCAGTATTTGATGGGAAAGGAGCTAACAACTAAAAGAATGTGACTTAAAGCTTTAATTTATGACTCTGGAATGGGGGAAAAAAATCACAATTAGCTCACAGGGCTCTTATGGGGATTAAGTGAAATAATTTGCACAATTTATCTGCATTAACCAGGCCTCGCCAGTCAAACTGCATTCAGTTATCCACACCAGCTCTAGGGTAACCACTCATGCTAGCTTACCCAGGACTGACCATTCTGGGAGAAGTCCTATAGTCCCTGGGAGGAGGAGTCCTATGGTCCCAGGGAAATCAGAACGCTGGTTCCTCCTGACTTTCCCATCACTAAAATCCTATGAGCGAATCTGCATTTGCCAGGCAGACTACCAGATGCATGGGGCAGATTTTCTCATTGACCCCTTACAACATCCATCTCCCCAAAGGGCCACGGTGTTAGTGCTACTGTGCCCAGAACTCAGGCAGCAATAGAGAAAACGGAGAATAAAGGATGAATTGTTTAATGGACTTGCCTTGAGGGCTTACTGGTCTACTAAGAAGTAAGATAGGACACTCAGAGTTTCCTATCACAACCATCACACACACACACACACACACACACACACACACACACACACACACACACAGAGTGATTCTGGCAAATCTAACATCCCCAAGGATGGCAAGATTAGGATTTCTTCAAAATTAACAGCTATATTTCCTGATAGCTGCTCTACTTTGATAACCAAGGTGAGTCTGGCTCCAGAAATTCAAGGAAAATTACGGCTGACAAGCATTTCCTCAACACAAGGAATTTGAATTAGTTCACCCACAGGGGGTCTTGTTCTAAAGATATTTATTTACAAATTGAAAAACTTTTCAAGCACTGAGGACTGGTGGATGCATTATGAGTCTTCTGCTCCCTGGAATGCTGGAAACAGGGGTCTGTACCTGAGGCAGTCAAGTAACATCAACCCTCCCCCATATACAGGTGCAGAAACAAATGCTAAGGTTCAGGTCCTGGTCCCTCTCTCCTCTCCGTGAAGCTGGGTCCATTAGTTTTATTAGCTTATTGTTTTAAATAGTCACAAGTGAAGCAGTATAGTCCTGGGTACACAATGTGTGACTGGGTGTTACCCGAGGAAGCCCTCCTCCAAGAAAGGAAAATCAGGGTTCTGATCCCAGGCCCCCATTTTAATAGTTAATCCTTAAGCAAAATATCTAAGTTGTAGTTTCTTAAACTGCAAAGCGGAGGATGAAGATTGTACCCAGCTGATGAGATGTAGTGAAAAACCAAATAAGATGATATGGACAATGTGCTATGAACACACAGCCATTTGTCAGAATGTAGATATTAGGCACTGGTTGGGTGCTGATGGGAGAACTCTACGAGAGTCAGAGGCTGATATGGGTCCCACAGGGACCAGATTGAGCTTGGTACACAGTCTGGTCCCAATCAGTAGAAGTTACCATCATTATCATTGCAATCACCTTCAACCAGGGCATGGGAACAGGGCACAGAAGCTACACCCTGAGGGCTCACACAGACTCACATCCCCTCTGTCTTCAACCATGAGGCTTCATCTGCAGCAGTGAGCACAGAAGGCAGGATCACCATTCAACAGCAAAACCCAAAGCCTGCATAGAAGTGGGGCCGAAGGATTCTCCTTCCCTTCCCCATCAACATGCCTTGTCATGATGGTGGTGAAGGCCAGTGGTCCCCAAGTGTTTGTGGTCTTCCTCGTGCTTCCCTGGTCTGGAGTTAATATTCTGTACCCTGGGAGGCACCCTGAGATGGGCTTTCTATTAGCAGGCATCAGACCCAGCAGGAGGATTTACAGAGCACCCCATAGTTTTGAGCCTGTAGGTCTAGAATGAGGGCTCAGAGTGTGCATTTTTTCAACAAGTCCTGATTTGGAGGGTTTACCACGGATGCCGCTAATTTAGAACATTTCCTTTCCTTTGAAGGTGAGAAAACTGAGGCTCTGAGAAGTGATGTGAGCTCTGATAATTATAGCCACCATTACTGAAAACTAACATACACTGTAAGTGCTTTACATCCAAGTTCATTCTCCACTTTCCTAACTACCATAAGGAGTAGAACCTTTTACACCACCTCACAGTAGTAAACTGTGGCATGAAGAAGAGGTGGTCTATCTACGTCCCACAATTTCTGAGCAGCAGAAAAAATATTGACTGCCAGCTCCACCTGGTCTGTGCCCCCTGGGCTTCCTCCTGTTAGGAGAAAGAGTCCAAGTGGGTATAGAATGCAGAGGTGCATTTTCAGCCCTGCTTGCTTCTGGAACCACAGTGCCCAGGCTGAACTGAACCACTGAGTCTTCCCTCATCTCCAGCCTGCAGATTGGAGACTTCCCAGCTCCCTTGTGGGAGCAAGTTCCCTAGAATATCTTGCTGATGTACTTCCCCTCTGCACAGGTTGCTGATTCCATGAGGAAGACAAGGGTCTGCACAGGGGAATGCTACCCTGCCTTCTTCCAAAAGCCTGTGGATACATGTGAAATTGGGCCAAGCCTAAAAGCCCACATTAGCCAGGGCCATGGCTGATGTTCAGGAGTGCTCTGAACTCTGTGTAACTATGTGCAGCAAGCACTCATTCATTCATTTGACAGAAAATTGCCCTTGTCTTTCTTGTGTGGACCAGGCATTGTATCAGAAGAGATTAATTCAGCATGAGATGGCAAAGACCTAGAGAGCAAATAGGTGACAAGAAATTGCAGTGACCTGTTGTGTTACACTGCCAGTCTGTTTTTTGTTTCTATAACAGAATGCCTGGTGCTCGGTAATGTACAAAGAAAAGAGCTTTTTGGCTCATGATTCTGGTGGTGACTGGAGGTTCCAAAGAGCATTCTGGTAAGGGTTTCCTGGCCATGTCACAGCATAGCAGAGGTGGAAAGGAAGCCACATATAAAATGAACCAAATGTATGGGACGTCTTTCATTGTAACAACTTGCCCTCATGAGAACTAAGGCATCCCACAAGACCATCATTAGTCTCATATACAGGAGAGTCCCCTGGCCTAATTGCTCGCTACTGGGCTCTACCCTCTCAAAAATGTCACCAGTTCTCAACATGGCCTATCTTCAGACCAACCTTCCAGTGCCTGAACCTTTGGAGAATGTATTCAAATCACACCTAGAGCATAACACAAGCCTCAGGTGGGAAAGGACAGGAGATGAGGAGGGGGCTTCCTCACTAAAGAGATCTCTAGACTGCCGAGCTGAGAGCTGACTGAGGAGGAGTAGTCCAGCCCAGAAGGGTTTTGGGAGGAGGCAAGCAGTAGGGGCTCTCCATTAGGGTGGGGATCAGATCCCAGAGGCAAAGAGAGCCATTGAAGTTTTCCACAGAGGGCGGCATGGCCCACCTACTTGCTGAGCTTTGTCTTCAGTGGTGGGTGCTCTGCTGAGGAAGGGACATTCCACAGAAGCCCGGGTGGGGTACCTTGTCTCCTGCCATGTCTCCTAGTGCCCTAGGTAGGGAGACAAATGCATCCCCTTTGGATGGAGGAAGTGCAACAGCTGGAGGGAATTAGCTGAGGAAGATAGGGAGATCTGAAGCCCTCAGACCCTCTGCTGCTGCCCACTCCATCCTCGTGGGCATTTGGTTGGACCCAGATACTTAGTGGTATCACCAGACCATGCATGGCAAACCACCACAACTGAAGGTCAGTCAGCATTTCCACTGGAGAGGCAGTTGTCCCCAAGTGCCCTTGGCTTGGATTGCCTTCCCTCATGCCCTCTCTTCCTGCTTCTTCCCTCTCTCCTTTTTTTTTTTTTTTTTCTTTTTACTTCCTTTTGTATAGAGGAGCCCTGGCAGGGCTGATTGTGCATGCAACACAGGTCTTGAGGTTGTTATGTGAGTGTTAATGTTCTGTTGCAATATACAGTAATGAATTGGTACTTCCAGAGTAGCAGGCTGTGCTATTGGCCAAAATGAGTGTATTCATCTTAATTTTTAACATCCATTGCCTTGGAGACGCTTTTATAATTAAATGTTTGGATGCACCAGCAAATAAGAGGAAAGAGTTTCCTTCCATGGAAAGGAAGATTCTTCCTCCACCCACCGGCCCAGCAGAACTCCTGGCCCCATAAACAAAAGTGGTTGCCATTGTAATGGGAGTCAGACTTCAGTCCATTGCACACAGAAACATTATGATGACTACAACAGCCTGGCAATAGACCAAACCCTTTTTGGAGGTAGTGAGTTCCCTGTTACTCTTGGTACTCAAACACAGCCTACTAACTATCAAGCTGCAGCAGGGATTCCAGCATTAAAAGAAGGATTTGTATTTTGAAGTTATATGCACTTGTGGATGAGCTGCAAGGAAGACTCCATGGGGAACTTTTCAGCAGTGTGCAGGACTTCAATGAAAACTTCCCGGTAACAAATAGTGTGCTCCTCCCCAAGGAGACCCGCGATCTTTCCCAGTCATCAGTTCCTGCAGGCCTGAGATGGGTTGGAGTCTTCTAAGTGGTGCTGCGAGTACCTCAGAGTACCACTACAGAAACTTCTTTACCCTAATTCCACAGTTCAGATGTCTTCTTCTGATCGGCCCTTGTGAGCTCAGGGGCAGAGTTCACCAGAGTTTTATAGGTAGGCCCCAGCAGAGTGCCAGGGAGAGTGCCTGGATTGCTGAGAAGGGCCCAAAAGACTGGTCCCTTTTCTGTTTACGTGAAGAGCCACCCAGACCCACACTGGCACCTCTGCCCCCTTCTATGAGTTACAATCAGATTGGTGTAATGTGGGATTGATGTGAACTACCACAGGGATTCTAGAATTCTCCACAGAAACAGAGCTCTCCCAAGCTTCCAGGCTGTGTGAAGAGACTGCATGGGAAATCGGGGTTGCTTGATTAGATCACCAGTGCTGACCTTTATTGAAAGGGTCTTGCTGCTGTCCTAGGTTTTGCCACCCCACACTGCACATGGCCCCACAGAGGCTGTGGCCAGGGAGCCATGTTGTGAGCAGAAGAGGTGTGGGTGGTGTCCCCGAGGAGCACCCCTTTTGCCTCCATGTCTTTCTCCCCTAGATCATGGCCTCTGTCCTCTGTCCCTGATGGTGCCTAGCTTTATGCTCTTTTCCTTAGAACAGATGGATGAAGTCACCCCTTGCTGTCAGTCTCGCCCCTCTTCCTCCCTTAAAAGCATCCTAGTTACACACCAACCATGATATTTCACCGGGGTGCTGCAGTTTGCTGCTGGCTAATCCCTTTCATAGCCATCATTTCACATGCCCATTTAAGATAAGGAAACAGAGGCAGAGTCTCTGGGTCAGTAATCAGCAAAACAATGACCTCAACCTGGACCTGAGTCCAAGACCGAGGTGCTGGGAAGGTCATACTCATAAGTTCCGCTCATTCTGGCATCCCTTGAAAACAGAGCTGTGGAGGGGCCCATCCTCATTTCAGCCCCGCGCCAACCACCCATGCTTTGGTCCCTGCCTTTCCCTTCTGATGTCCTCATAAAGGCTCTAAGACTCGTTCCACAAGGACTTTGCCTCGGTAGGCAATTACCTGAGTTCATATGGTTAATTGAAATATTCCTTTTCCTAGAGTTTTAATTCATCCAGCGTAGTTTCAGGAGCCACAGATAATAAGACCTAATTTATAATTAGGGCTTATCAAGAATCAGCTAATTTCTAGACCCCTGATTCCCAAGGAGGGCATGCAGGGTGGGGGCTCCTCTTTCCTTCCCAGGGAGTTGCTACCCACAAAGCTCAAAGAGGCACCAGGGAGGGAGGAGAACTAATTGGGAGCTGGTCCTCCATCTTGGATGGTTTATTAATTGGATTATGGGAAATCTCAGGCCCCAGGCAAATCCCAAGGAGGCACGGCTACCTCCTCTGGTTTATGGTGAGGATATGAGACACAAAGAACATGAGCCCAGGGCTCCACTTGGTCTTTCAGAGCTGAGATGTTTTAAGTAAGTCATCCCATACTGTCTTGCCTCGGTTTCCCCAGCAGCACAGTTTACATGAGACGACTGGGTAAGGACATTTCTCACCTGTCCCACTTGCTTCCATGACCTGTGTGCCTGGTATGGACCCAGAACCCAGTAAAGGAAAGGTGCCTTGGCTTATGAAATCGTACCTCAGAGACACTGAGACTGGCCAAGACTCTACAGGAAGCAGGAGTTAGGGTTTACCTTTACCCCTAATTGTTTTGTGCCTGACTCTCTGAGCCTTGCCTTGCATTGGCAGGCCCTAGAGGTCTTGGACTTTTGTGTCCCTGTTGCTTGCCTACCGCAAGGCCCGCTTCCATCCGAAAGCCTGTGGAGCACCTGCGCAGCCAGTGTCAAGCGTCAGGCAGGGATCAGGCAGGCACACGCACAACTGGTCACAGGCTCGCACTCTGCCTTCCCCTCCTGTGTAAGTCAGGGTTCCTTTGGTCACATGACAGACAAACAAGTGTAAGCCAAATTCAACCTAAATTCGAGTGAGCTTATGCTCTGCGCAGGGTGGCTTGCTGGCCTACATTGAACACCTTGTCTCCAGCGGAGATTTGAGGGACTGGAGCCAGAGAGCAACTCATCTGCCCACCTGCCCCTCAGCACAGTAATTCTGGAAACGGGGCTTCCATTTATGGAGGGTTGACGGACTGGCCTCTGACTTGATTCGCGTGAGATGAGTGCTTTTGAACGGAATATAACTTAATGCTTTCAGTCTTCCTAAGTTTCTAAATATTTATTTTTTAAAGGAAAACAAAAATGTCAAAAGGCACAAGATTTAAAAAATGAGCTTAAATTGAAAACAAATATTGCATTTTACCCAGAGCATCCAAAACCTTTGGAGGAGCTGTCACTCTGTATGGTTGGATGCAGGGCCTAAGTGGGAACAGCAGAGCTTTCCTTCGCCCCCCAGTGCTCAGCTGTGATGTCCTCTCTGTCACCTTCACTCCCCGGCAGGGTTTCCTCCCTGATGGAAAAAAAATGGCTGTGTCCCATTTTTGGGACAGGAAGAGAAGGCGGCCCAGTCTCCATTCCAGGGAGGGGAGTGGCTGTGTGAGGGATCATAGAGCCCCTGCAGGCAGGCGGTCTCAAGCTCCCCACTCTCCCTCTCCGAACCTCCGTTCTCCGTCTTTTTGTTTGTTTTTGGTGGTACCGGGAATTGAACTCAGGACTTTGTGCTTGCCAGCAAGCACTTATTCCACTGAGGTATCTCCTGGCCCCACCCTCCATCTGGAGAGCAGTGTCAGCAGCCATGTGGAAGGATGCAAGGTTAATATACAAATATCTGCTGCGTTTTATTTACACTAGCAATAAATAATCAACAGGGCATTAGGAAAATTTTCCATTTTAATAGCTTCAGAAAGAATACTTAAGAGCAAATTTAACAAAAGAAGTTGCAAGACTTGCCTGCTAAAAATCAACTAAACGTTGTTGCAAGACATTAAAGGTGACTTAAATTCAGACAAAGGAATCCAGTGTTCGTGGAAGAGTTAATATTGCTAAGACGGCAACACTCATCAAAATAAGCTGCATGTTCAGTGCAAACTGAAAAATTCCAACTGATGTTTTTCTTCAGAATTGACAAGCTGACCCTAAAATTCACATAGAAATGCAAGAGATTGAGACTAGGCAAAGAAAACTCTTGAGAAAGAAAGGGTTGGAGCATGCATGCTTCTCAATTTCAAGATTTCCCCAGAACTATAGTAATAAAGACAGCACGACACTGGCATAAGGAGAAATACATAGCTCACTAATCCAGAATTCAGAATGTAGAAATAAACCCATGCTAGAGGGCCGGCCAGGGAGCTCAGCAGCCTAAAGCTCCTGCTTAGGCAGAGCCCAGTGGCTGGGTTTGATCCCTGGCATGCTGTGCTGGCCCTGCTCCTAGGGCATGCTGAGATGGCAATTGAGACTGGCATGCTGGTGCGTACTTATAATCCCAGTGCTTGGGAGGCTGCAAACAGGAGAAGCACTACGAGTCTGGATCTGCATAGTGAGACCCTTTAGTCCCTGTAGACCCTGTCCTAAATACATTAGAAAGAGAGAAAGAGAAAGCAAGCAAGCCATGCACTACGGCCGTCTGACTTTCTACAAGGATGCTGAGCTACTAGATAGTGAAAGAATCATCCTTACGACAAATGGCACTGAGCCAATGCTATCTACATGGAAAAGAATGAGGTTGGATTTCTGCCTCATGTGTTATTTAAAATTTACTGGAGATGAATCAGAGATCTAAATATAAGAGCTAACATCATAAAGGGTTGAACACAGGTGTAAACATTCAGGAACTTCTTTTCAGCAATTTTTTTTTTTAGATATGGGACCAAAAAGTAAGTTACCTCCCAAGATAATGTAATGGTTCATTGCTTGTGTCAACTTGAAGTATTTTTAAAAATTTCTTTTTAATCATTAATTAATTAATTAATTTGTACAGCTCAGACTCATAGTGATCCTCCTGTCTCAGCCTTCCGAGTGCTAGGATTATAGGCATGAACCACCATACCTAGTTTCGGTGGTTGGCATGGTGGCACAGCATGTGGTTGTTGGGTAATCGAACCTGGGTCCTTCCACTTGTCAGGAAGGTACGCAGATGGATGAGTTATCTCACCAGCCCTCTTGAAGAATTTAGAAGCTTAACTAAATTGGCTCAGCAGTTCCACAGGGTAGGGTTCATCAGCTGGTCTGAAGAGGAAATGATGTAGGGCGGGGATCTGCTTCAGTTCTTTGGAGGAGCTCAGCTTGGAAGTCACCTCCAGGCTTCCACCACACTCTTCAGCTCCTGGTTTAGACTTGTTGGCCTTCCATCACAGACCCACAGGGCTCTCAATATGGACTTCAATAGGACACTGCCGTGAGCTCCAGATTTGGGGCTGAAGCCCTTGGCCTCCAGTGCGTAGACATCTTTTGAACTTTTCCTCATACAGCTCACTGTAGGCCTGTTTGTGATTTCTTATATATTTGTATATCTTGTGCTGCGCCTGCTTCTCTGGTGAAACACTAACTAATATAGAACTTGGTACCAGAAAAGTAGAGTCGTCGCTGTGACTGTGCCTGCCCATGTAGTCTAGGAGCCTTTGGGAACATCTGTGGTAAGAGTTTGGAAAGATTCTGGCTGGAAAAGGAGAGCTAGGACACCTCAGGCTGTCCTGTAGTGGAGATTCCGGGCAGAGCTCAGAAGACCAGGAGTTTGACACAATCTGCTGCTGAAGCCCAGGCTCCCGAAGCGTCTGCTGGAAAGGACTGTGCTAGCTGGTAGACTCCAGATGGTGGTACTGGGGACTCGAACTCCAGATGGTGGGGGTTACATCATGGGAGAAAGTTTGTCTGCATTTGGCCTATGTCCAGTGACTTTTTCCTGAGCCTGAGATTAAGGACAGTAAACTGATTAATCTTGTAGAAGAAATGTAAGTCAGTCAAATGTTGAGGTGGTGGTATGGCTACTGTTGAACGCTTTTAGCCAGATCTATGTTGAGAATCAAAAGCAAAGAGCCCAGAAGAATAATTTAAAATGTTATGAATTTGGCCAGAACAAAAGCTCAAGTAAAGCTGTGGATTGTAAAGACAGAGTAGCAGAAATCTATTAGTAGTAGATAGTAGTAACTATCACAGCTGGGAAGGAACAGGCTAGAAAAGATGGCACAGGGAGCAGCATGACTCCCCTGTTTTCAGCCTCAAAATTGCAAACACGAAAGACTTTCCTTGGAGGTGAAAGCCCCACCTTGGTGCCACACCCTATTTTTGTCACCCTTCTCTCACTGGTTTGCTGTCTTCCACTGCAGTAAACAGTTGCCCCTTTGCCATCCGCCACCCTGTGCTAGAGCCTGACAATTATAGACTAAAACCTCTACAGACTGTGAGCTAAATAAACCTCTGCCTTTAACTTTGAATTTCAGGTATTTTGTCTCATTTGTCTGAGGCAAATAATAAACTACACTTCATAAAAACACCCTAAATTTTCAATGCAAACAATACTATCAATAAAATTCCAAAAAGAGTAGAAGAAAATATTTGCAAATCATATAGCAGAATGGTATGTAAAGAAATAATTCAGTTCAGCAAAACTTCAAAACTTTTGATGTCAATTAAGTACCAAAAGATTTGGATATGCATTTTTCCCCAAAAAAGATATAAAAATGACCAATGAGCGCATGGTAAGATATTCGACACCAGTAGTCACCAGAGGAATGCAAATCAGAGCACAAGGAGTCACCACTTCACAGGCACTAGGACAGCCATAATTGAAAAGACGAGCTAAGCTGGGCATGTTGGTGCACACCTGTAATCCCAGAACTCAGGAGGCAGAGGCAGGAGGATGTTGCAAGTTTGAAATCAGCCGTGGGCTACATAGTGAGCTCGAGGCCAGCCTAAACTGCATAATGAGACCCTGTCTCAAAAAATTTAAAAAAAGATGGGGTATAAAACAAACATTGACAAAGATGCACAGACATGGAATCTTCATACAAGACTGGTAGACACGATGGTGTGGCCTCTTTGAAAAACAATATGGTAGCGTTAAGCATACAGTTACCATATGACTCAACAATTCTACACTTAGAAGTTCTGCTTCCAGTTTCCAGAGAATTAAAAACATTTGTGCACATAAAACCATCCACATGCATGTTAATAAGAACGTTATTTATTACAGACAAAAGTGGAGAACTGCAAGTGTTCACCAACTCATAACTAGATATACAGTAGGTATTTCACCTGCATAACAGAATTTTGTTCAGTCATCAAATAGAATGAAGTACACACTATGATACGGATGGGCCTTGGGAAAATAATGCGAGGTGAAAAAAAGGTAGCCATAAAGGCCACTTATTAATATGAAATATCTCGATTTGACAGATGTAACTGCTGGAGGAAAGGAGAAGTGGGGAGTAAAAACTATTACTTTTAGGAATTTCTTTGTGGAGTGATGAAAGTGTTCAACTTGAAGGGTGTATTAGAGCCATTGACGTCTATACTTAAAAAGGTGAATCAATGGAATATGAATTATGTCTCCATAAAGAAACTGTAATTTTAAAAACTGGCATCAAAACAGTTTCCAGACCACTAGTTGTGGAGTGAAACAAATTGTTGTATCAGAGCGCGTAGCATCGGGGAAGCACACAGTAAGTACTCAGTCCGCCTTCGTTTCCTTTCCTTTCTGCATAAATTACTCCCCCCCAACCCCACCCCCATCTCCTACCAAGCGTCTTTAAGCAGTTCCACCCCAATTTCAAGGTAGGTCTTTGAATCATTGCTTGAGGAGGTTTGTGCTACACTTGGCTACTCCCCTGGCAGCCGGGGTCATTATCCAGACGGCTGGCCAGTCCTCCTGGTGTGAATGAATAAGATATTCATGTCCCTAAGAACGCATCCACCTGGCTAGCCATCCACTGAGAGGGGAGGCTGCGGATGCCGCTCTGTGAATCCACGCCATGCTCATGTCCCCTGTGATTCAAAGGTTTTGATCTGGTCAGCTTCCACGAAGAGGGCAGTGTCTGAGTGGGTGATGACAGGCTAGGAGAAGTCAGGTACCGGGCCTCAAGCTGAGGATGGTGACGAGGCTATTTTAAGTTTCTGAACTTCAAGGGTGT
>PVKA01018360.1:0-17980 GCA_004027165.1 Ctenomys sociabilis
ATTCCATAAGGGTAGAAGCTGACATAATATTCATACAGCTTGAGAGCAGAAATTGATGTCCTATAGCCAGTGTAGTGGCACTCTTCTGGAAGCCTAGCATGTGGGATGGATGCTCAAGCAGGAGGATCATGAGTTTGAGGTTAGTCTAGGCTACATAGTGAAGTTGACAACCTGAACTGTACAGCAAAACCAAGTCTAATAAAACCCCACAAAAAAGAGAAAGAAAATAAAGTGATGTCCTACACAGTTCCTGACTTGGAGCTGGGAAGCTCAGGTTTGATTTCCTTCCTCCTATAGAGGCACATAGTGGGGAGAGGGAAGAGGTGTCTATAACTAGGGTGCAGCTCATCTTTGGAACAAGTTCTGAGACCTCCTAAAGAGCCAGGGGCAAGAATGCTTCCCAAAAGAACCACCACAAAGATGGCACCAGAAAAGTAGCATCTTCCTCTTGCTTAAGTGTTTGTGTTGCTGTGTCTCTGCTTAATCCAACAAAGCTTCAGATTTTCCAGGTAGGGAGGAGACAATAGTAATCAATCCAACACTGACAATGATTTATTATATGCCCGAGACAATTACAAGCCCCTTCCATATTGACCCATTTAATCCTTGTAGCTGGACATATCTTGAAATCATAATACTAAGTAAAATAAATCAGATACAGAAGAGATATCACATAGTTACCCTAATTTGAGAAACTCAAAGTGTAAATAATTTAAAGAGTACAATTAGAGATGGATGATAGTCTTGTTTTTTTGAAATTGTGTACCATTTCTAATGTCTTACCTACTACTTTTATTTTCTTTAAAATAAAAAGGAACAAAGAATAAAATAAAGTAAAATAAAAAGGAAGCAAAGATAGATGATAGGAAGCAATGACTTCTTGCAGCTGAGAAAGATCTAGAGAGGGAGGGAAAGGGCAGGGAAAGGGTAAGTAAAAAGAATCAAGATGTCACTTGTGTGTGTACCAGCTCCCTACTACAAATGCATTCATTAGACATCACAAGCAGGTACTAATCAAAATAAATAAATGTTTTAAAATTCTCTTACCCATAGGAATTGGGTACTTTTGTGACCCATATTTAGAAATAAGGAAATCAATGTACAGAGAGGGGTGAAGTAACTTGCCCAAGATTCCAACTTGAGGATAGCTCAGATTATGCGGCAGCCATCAACTTTGTCCAAATCTCAGTGAATTAAAGTCTTTTTCACCAATAACTTGTATTCTGATCAGCATTATGGCCATTCTTTTAAGATCATGATGTATGGTATGTTAACTATTATTCTCTAATCATTTTGTTATTAATGTTTTCAGAGTATTTTATATATTTTCTCTATTAATATTTATTTATCTTGTATGAAAATGAAAAAAAACAAATATTTGATAAAGAAGAGTTTCCTGTCACTCACATTGTGCATTCACTGTGGATAAGCAGCTGAGTTCTAGGACTCAGGATGGGGGAGCAGCTCTCATCTTATGACTATGGTGCCACCATCTTGAAGTGAGCTTCTATTGCATGATGGAAGAGAAAGCTAGATAGTCAAGAAACTTCAGTGAAATGCATGAGTCCCTATGGGATGTCTGTCACCTCTGTCATCATTTCTTTGATCAGAACATGGATACATACACCCTCAAGGGAGCAGGCCACATAATCTTCTGTGCATCCATCAGTGCTAAGACCCTAGAGTCCCAGAGCCAGAAAAAGTAATGAACACTAGAATTCTGGGTTCCCAGGCCTATACTCTTCACCACTGTGCTCACTGTACTCCATATTTCCCCAAGGAGAAGCAGCTGGACAGCCACTCCTATGAGGCAGACAACAGATGACATGGCTTAGGAAAGGTAGAACATATGTGTGGCTGAGGCCTTTCCCTGCCTATCAGTATGTCTCCTGTGACACTTGCTGCTTAATCTAAGTCCAATGTACCCTTCCGGTCCCTGATTTCACCAAGGTCAAATTATGAAACCTTCTAGTGAACCCCACCTCACTCCAGCCCTGTGATTAGCTTAGGCTCACAAGAATATTCTTCTATGCAGTTCTGAGTACTGAGAGACAGAGTAGATGAGACAGAAAAGCCAAAGGGAAACCAGAAGTCCTTAGTTCTGGTGAATAAAGAACAATATCAGGTGGTCAGCTTTGTGTGTGAAGCCCCCACAAGAACACTAGCAAAGTGATGTCAGGAAACTGAGTAAGAGCTGGTGGCCAGAAATATGGAAGGCACCATCCTGGACTGCAGTGGGAGAGATGAAAGTGAAATGCAGCCATTGTCTATATATGGTTGGTCTCCACAAAAAATAACATTATAGCTTGGTCCTCAGTGGTTCCAGGAGGTAGACCCTGGTAGGAGGCATCTGGGTCTTGGCTGTATTATCTACTCAAATTGATTAACACCTCTTCTAATGGGAGTATATTAACTATTCTGGGAGCTGGGCCCCTTTTTTATCTTCCATACATGCCAACTTCCACTTGTGTTTTCTTCTATGAATTAAAGGAGCATGAGGCCCTCATAAGAAGCCAAGTAGATGTCAGTGTCATGCTCCTCGATTTCCCAGCTTCTAGAACTATGATCCAAAATAAACCTCTTTGCTTTATAAATTACCCAGTCTTAGACATGCTGGTATAGCAACAGAAAAATTAATAACACAGAACTCTGCTAAGGACTTTGTACTGTTCACAAAAGTCACTGTCTTTTATGCCTGTCCCCCTGGAAGAGGTAACTATCAGAGTCATCTCTGTATCCTCTATGCCCAGAAAGGCACACAAAATCTGTTTGGGTGTGGGGGCTAGAAGCAGAGCATTAAGAAAGTGGAAATGGCCTGGCTGCTTTAGGCCCCTTTCACTGTAGGTTCTCTTCTCATGCTGGGTCAAGGTTAGGGAAGCTTGGCCGCATATAATTCCTTTAACAGTGTCTCACTCCGGTGAAAATGGGACACAACATCCCTGGCCTTTGACTACCTGAAAGAGAATTTAAAAAGAACAAATCCTACTGGTGGGTCACTTTCCTTGACCCAGGCACACTCGTTGGGTATTCTTTGGACATTTTAATCTATTTTCCTTTAGATCCTAGCTTTGAACATATCTGGAACATTCTTTCCTTTACTGTTGATTTAACTAAGTCCAGCTCATGCTAGAAGTCTCCTTTGAGGGCCTTTTCCTTCTAGAGGATTTTTCTGACAGTCCTCTGTATAATTTGAATTAGGCTCCCATTGCTATGTACTTATAAAGCCTCTGTTGTTTTTTTCAAAGTATTTCTCACACTTAATACTTAAGGATTATTCTGATGAGTTGCTTAATTGTCTGTCTCTCCCAGCAAACCATAATTTTGTGAGGTCAGAGAGAAATATCCCCATATCTAACACACAGTAAGCTTAACAAATGTTTATTTAAAAAATAGATAAAACCTAAGTGAGTGAGTAAATGTCTAACTCCAAGGCTTTTCTCTTTCCATTAACACAGTCTTCCTTTGGGGCTTAATATGGCACCAGCACCCAAGGGAAGCTCAGTGATTTACTTCTCTCCTACTACCCCCCACCTACTCATCCTCTTTGTTTTTCCTTTCTCTTCTTCCTTTTTTTCTTTCTCATTTCTACATAAAGTAATCTCTGGAAAACAACTGGGTAGAATCTTCCAATCTAAACTTCCATATCCTATTCTCTTTTGGATCTGACACCCTAAGCCCTCCTTTAGCATTTTAACAGTTGTTCTCACAACCTCCGCATACCCCCAGTCACAGGAAGTTCACTACTCCCAAAGAAGGAAAGGTCTGAGTTTTCCCCTACATAATTTTATTTTCAATGTTATTTTTTCATTACTTAGAGTATACTTTATTAGTTTCTGTAATTAAACTCACATCATGATGACCTTATAACTCCTGTACAAATGGAAAAAAAAAATTAAGTTTTAAGTTTCTAGACCAATATGGCTGTTAATTTCTATACAATGCCAGTTCAACACAGTACACTGGCATAATCTTTTCCAAAGTTGACAGCCAGTTAAAATTATCAGAAATTCCTATGTATGTATAGATTTATATAAAAGACCAGTAACGCTAGTGTGCTATGCTTCAATAGCAGCAACAACTTTTCCAGGTTCTTCAGTCTTCTGAACAAAATTATGCAGACACCCAACACACTACATTAAAAAGAAAAAAAGAGAAAGAAACCCAACAAAGTTCAGTCAGGCGTTGTGGTACCTGGATCATTCTTGCATCAGCCTCTCAATCATCATATGGAAAGGAAATATTCTAGACTTACATCATTAAAACAGCTCTGATGAAACATGCTTACTACTCCATTTTATGAAGCAGGTACAAGATATGTCATAGTCTCAGAGATGTGATACAATACTGTCTCACATCTATAATACTAGAGTATACAACTTAAAAGAAATTATTTCAGTCTTGATTCTACTTTACCAGCAGAGGGCCCAAGGGACACAGCTCTGTAAAGGAATATACTTCTTAGATAGGAACTCTGTTCATTGGTGCCACAGTTTAAGTACTCACTCTCTGCATGAACACCAGCTTCTATATAACCTGGACTGTGCTGTCAAGCCCCATCTCCAGAGAATGGCATTGGTCCAGAGGAAAGGTCTGTCCCTCAATGCCACCATTGTACATAGTGGTTTGAAGGGCTCAACTCTCTCTCTCTCTCTCTCTGCCTCTGTGAAACATGCTAAAATATTGATGATTACACTGGGTATTAGAGTTAAACATAATTTCTGTTTCTTTGACTATATTTTTCAGTACTTAGCATGTTTTGTGCTTTAAATACATGTAAGAATGAAGTAATAAAGTATCTAGGGAAGCTATCCTATGAATGAACCTTGACAAATTATGTCGAGTGAAAAAAGTCAGTTTCAGAAGATGACATATAATTCCATGTATATGAACTGTCTAGAGTGGGCAAAACTATAGAAATAGACATTAGACTAGAGGTTGCCAAAGCTAGGGAAATTAAGTGTGATAGCTAAAGGGTATAGTTTTTTTGGGGGGATAACATGTTTTAAAATTGATTGTGATAGTTACACAATACTCTGAATATACTAAAAGCCATTAAATTTTACATTTTAAAGAAGTTGTATGATACATGAATTGCATCTCAGTAAAGCATTTTAAAAAGAGTATAAAGAAATCTAACTTTGAAAGTTACATTTTGGGGACTGGGGAGATAGCTCTGTGATTTAAGCACCTGTCTGGCAAGCTCCAGGACCCAAATTCAATCCCCAGTACTGCATGCAGTCCCGTCCATCCCTGGGTGCACCGAGCAGGTCACCAAAACCAGGCATGGTGGTGCATGCCTATATTCTCAGTGCTGGGGAGGCTGAGACAGGAGGATCACTATGAATCCAAACTGTAGCAAGACCCTGTACCAAATGAATAAATAGTTAATTTTAAAAAATTAAAAGAAAACTACATTTTGCTTTTATACTTTGAGAAAACAGATTTTTTAAGGAGGGGAAGAAGACAGAAAGTAGAAAAACTGGGAAGGAAAGAAAAGACAGTGGCTTACAGGTACCCCCCAGGTGTACCCCCATCACAGGAGGAGCTAGCTCCTCTTATCCTAGACCCAGGCTCTGCAGAATGGGGAAGGGGAGTCTGACGCCCACACACTGCCATGCAGCTGGACCACCACCACCTGCTGACAGTCCCTGAGGCAGCCCCCTTCACACACACTATGGCAGAAGCCAGCTCTGAGCAAACTTCAGGACCTAGGATTCTTGTCCTTGCCCATTCACTCATTCGAGGTACACCTGCTGGAAGAAATGTCACACAGCCTAGGAACTCTTGGTCTGCAGGCCAGCTCTGCCCTTGCTTGCTACATTAGCTTGGACCATAATGCAGTAATAGCAAACATCTGTTGGACGCTAAGAATGAGCCAGGCATTCTTTTAACTTTTTATAAGTTTTAACTCCTTGAGACCTCATAACCTTGTAAGTCACATGCTGTTAATAGGTGTGTTTTACATATAGAGAAACTGAGGCATCAACTATTTAGAAACCTGTGGTTATGTGGTGGCTAAGTCTGGAGTGACAGCTTAGCGGTCTGGTCCCAAGAACCTATACCTTAACTACCACCAGCTGTGCCTCTCTTGAAGTTTCTTTTTCCCCATTTGAAAAGGCAAGGCAGAAGTTACTGGAAGTTGGTCTGAACAGTTTATCTCACCAAATTCTCATAAACCTATGACAGATGTGACATTAACTGCATTTTGCTGATGAGGAAGGAATTTGAGGTTAAAACACGGGTAATGTCGTTTTTCTAAATTACAAAACAAACCTGGGTTTAAATGCCTAAAATCAAAGGGAATTATGAGTCTCATGTCCTACTGTGGAACATGGCAAGGGAGGTAGAAAGCCTATTGGGCAGAAAAATGAGCCTTGTCCCAGCTCTTCCACTGAGTTCAGGGCACATCACTTGGAATCACCAAGCTCACAAAGCTGGAACAGGCTCTTCAATACCCACTGAAGGGTCCTATGGGTCCCTGTGTGGCTCTCCCCACCCCTGCAACTTGGTATTGATGGTGAGCACCACTAGCCCAGCTTGGGGCTGTCCTCTTTGGCCCACATGTGCCTCAGGATCTACCTTCAGGCTGTGCTCACCAACATGCTCCCTGGGGTTGAAACCTTCACCCTGATCTGACTGAATCCCATTTTATGCTTAAAGAAACTGAGGTGTAGAGCAGGGAGCAATGCTTCTAAAGGCCACAAAATGAGAAAGTATCTGTGCCAGGACTCATCCCTGGAACTCTGTCCTGTGTGCGATCTCTCATCGTCTCCCTCTTGTGGGACCTTTCTGAGCATCAATCTCTTTGCCTGTCAAGGGGGCAGAGATATCCAACGAAAAAATATTCCTGAAATGCAGATCGTTACCAGGCGTCATAATTCAGGATCTACAAGAAATCTGGCAAGGGATGGGAGTCCGCTACTCTGTCCATGGTTTCTTTGTTCTCTTAGCTTTCTATGGTCATGGCTCACACAGGCTGGAGCCTGGCTACAGTTTGGAGAGTATCAGCTACAGAAAATGTGAAATTGTAAATTATATACATATTATAATCAGATTATGCAGTGAGAGCCAAAAAGACGAATATACAGTCCAAGAAAGTGCCACCAGACTTAGATAGCTTTCACATTGGGCCTTACAGTCAATGCCAAATTCTCCAGGGCAAGCTACATTTTTCCCTTATAAATTGTTTTTGAAACCTCTTTTTGTATGTGCATATTTGTCTACCTACATGAAGAACTTCAGTCACACATTGGGTGGTCTCCTTTGGGGAGTGCTTGGTAAGTGGTTGAAATTTAGGGGGTGCTTTAAAGACACACACAGGCTTTTATGTCAAGCCTCACCAAGAGGACACTGTCACCCATGGTGGAGATGGAGATACCTCTTCTAGACCAGGATTCTGCAAGGCAGGAGGGACTCGGCCCCTCTGTGGCAATACAGTAGCTTCCTCCACAGCACACTGAGACCTTTCCCCAGGGTAAGGGGCCTGAGCATCAAGCCAGCCTGTTTTTTACCATTGTTCTCAGGATCACATGGGAACAATGACACTGCCCACAGTGTGACTGTTATGGTCAATAAGAGGTCCAGCGAGATAGCTTCATGGATTAAGCATCAGCTTAGGCAAGTGCAGGGATAGGGGTTTGATTCCTGACACCACATGGTGCACCGGCCCCACCTCCAGACACAGTCAGCCAGCCACAGAGAATGGGTATGGTGGTGCACACATGTAATTCCAGTGCTGGGGAGGCTGAAAGAGGAGGATACAAGTCCAAGCTGCTTAGTGTGACTCTGCACCTACTACAACAAAGAACGGGGCCACAGGCACAGAACAGCTTCATGGCTTGACCACTTCCCTTCTCAGAGACAGAGCCATTCAAAGGACTTTGTCCTCCAACCTGCAGCCTTCCAAGAGGATATGGGGTCTGCAGTGGTGTGAAGAATAGTGGGTAGAATCTAAAGAAAACATAGGAAAGGGAAGCAGAAAAGGTAGCCCCTGATGCATGGCATGGTAGGTAGAGCACTGAGCACTGTATTGGTCAGAAATTATGTGAGACCTTAGAGCTCTGGAATAATGAGCAATTTACCTTATTTCTCAGGGCTTTGGTTTCCCCAAATGCAAAGTGAGGATAATTATAGGACCTCCTTTGTAAGAACATTATGAAAATTTGATGAGATAGGGCATGTAAAGCTTTGAAAATAATATTTGGTGCATAGCCAGAGCACACATAGCACCCTGGGAGGCTAAGGTGGGGAGATCACAAGTTTAAGCCGTTTGGGCAATTTAGCAACTTAGAGTAATTCTCAAAAAATCATTTTTGTCTCAAAATTTCTAAAATCTATTTTAAAAGGTCTGGGAATGTAGCTCTGTGCAAGGACTCTGGGTTCTATCCCTAATGTCACAAAAGAAAAAGTGTGCAGCTCATAATAGTCAATAAATAGCAATTATTACTGATTAATAGAGAGGGAGGAGATGAAGTTGAAGGCATAGATCGGGGTCATATTGTCAACAATCTCCCATGCTGCAGGCTAAATTTGGACTTTCTCCTGAAGATCATGGGGAGCTATTTGTGATTTGTGAGGTTAGGTGGTGTCATAAGCCACAGCTGTGTTCCATGAAGATCAGATTAGCACAGTACAGACTCTGCTAGAGATGTCTGAGAATTCTAATATTTCTTTGATGTCCAGAAGAGATGGGGACATTCAGTATTTTGTAGATTTGATGGGGAGAAAGACTGAGTACCCAAAACTTCTGCCCTGGAATTTGGAGTCATGGCAGTGAAATGGGCTCCCCCGTCCCATATGCCCTAACTATGCCATTCCCTTCCTAGCCATCAGACACTGGGTGACACATATCCATGGATTACAGTGTCTACGTCCATTTTCTACTGCTAAAACAGAATATCACAGACTGCTGAATTTATTTTTCAAAGAAATTTACTTGGCTCTCAATTTTGAAATCTGGGCAGACATTGCTGGATCACAGCATGGTAGAAGGTGAAAGGGTGGTTAGACAAAAAGCAAGGGCAAGGGAAAGAAGGGGCTACTCTTATAACAATTCACTCTTAGCAGCTAACCCTCTCCCAAGATAACAATCTTAACCCATTTGTGAGGGCTTTACTCTCAAGACCCAACTGTCTCCCATGAGGCTGGACTGGAAAACAAGTCTCCAGCACAGAGACGTGGGGGCATGTGCAAATCATAGATGCTGAAAACATCATGATGTGAAGAGAAAGGGTGCACGCAATCATTTTGTCTACCCAGCTCAGTTTATCCAGTTCAGACCACCAGTATTTCTTTCCTGGGGGGTATTTCAGGCTCTTTGTGCCTATTTATCATTTGCCAGTCTGCTCTCAGGTTGTTTCTGGCCCTTCTTCCACACTGTACTGTGTTGGATTTGGCCAATGGGAGGCACCGGTGAAAGACTGGAGATAAAGTGATAATCTGAGCTCTTTCCCCCTCTTTTGTGTCCACGGGCAGTCCTGGCAGCAGCCATGTCTCTTCTATGGCCATTACTCACAAAGGGACCTGGCTGTGGCCTAGCTTCTACTAAACCAGCGTGGTATGTGGGATCCAGTGAAAAGTTTTTTTCCCATTTCCCTCCAGCCCAAGAGTGGTAGAAGCTTCTTACTGTAGTGGGCTGCATCACAATGCTGCTTGACTTCTCAGATTATTTGTTTAGCATGTAGTTCAGTAGGCCTATCCCTCTGGAAGGGATATGTAAGTGGTTTCTGTCCTCCTAACTGGTCTCTGTCTGCTATGCCCCATTATTTGTCACCCTGCTCTTATTCTTACCTTCCTATGATCCACTCTTCTTATAGAACCAAAGTGATTATCCTAAAACATAAATCAAACTATGATACTCCCATGAATGGAACCTTCTAGTCGTTTCCCCATTGCCTTTACCATGGCTTCCATAAGCTCTGATCCCTGCATTCTTCTCCCACATCATCCCCTACTCTTCCCTTGCCTCAGTGTACTCACCTCATTGAGCATCTTATATATGGTATTAATCAATAGTTCCAGCCTTGAGGCCTTTGCCTAGGTTATTTCAAGTGGCTGAAGTATTTCCCCCATTCTTTGCCCCACTGAAAAATCTCACTCATTGCTTAACTCCCTCTTTGTCACTTTGTCAGGAGAGCCTCCTTAAAATAGATTAGCAGCCGTTTTTATGCTCTCACCATGCCCCACACTTTGTCATCATAGGATTTACTACACATCATGGTCATTAATGATTTGCATAACAGATTTACAGCCTGCCCTAGCCTCTATTATGAACTTCATGAAAGGGAGGGCTGCATGGCTTTTGTTCATCACTGCAGCCATTATATCCGGCATACTCAAAGCTATTTGAGGGATGAGAGGAAGGCAGCTGGGCAGCTAGGCCTTTCCCTACCTGCTAATGTCTGGGGGACATGGGGTGAGCACCTCACCAGCCTGAGTTTCCTGTTTAAAACCCCCTTTTTCCTCTCAGGATTTACTACCTGATTATCCAGAGGACAGAGGGGCTGGCAAGCTTCTGAGATTCAGCTGAGACTGGTGCCCAGACGTGGCTATGGCTTTGTAAGTGCTTATCCCTGCTGGAGAGGCAACTGAGATGCCTAAAGAGGGATGTAGGGAGATAACTGGGATTTCTGACTGATTCATATAGGGCAGTTGAGCATGTGCAAGCATGATCATGAGTCTGTGTATGTGAGCCACGTGTGTCTGTGTGCCTCCATCTGGCTCTCTGGAGGGAGTGTGAGTGAGTGTAGCTGACAGTGTGCATGTGGTTGTAGTGGCAGCTGTGAGTGAGTGTGGGGGAGTACGTGAGGGTCTGAGCCTGGGGGAGGGGGAGACTTCATATGCATTTTCACATGTACATGAGACTAGGAGAGCAAGCATATATGTGATTTTGAGACCCAGGAAGTTGGGAAGGAGGGAGACCAAACAGGGGTGGGGGGGGTGGAAGGAGGACAAGAGAGCCCAGTCTTAACCTCATCCAGTTGGACAGCTCCCTGGGAGGCAAGGCAAATTCTCCAGGAGCTTTGTCCTGTTCAAACAATGCAAAAGCCACCTTTCTTTCTCTCCCAGCTTTCTGTCAAACCTTTATTACAGGTACCTTCTCAATGCTGCTCTGTCTTCCTGTCCCCTAGGGGAGCCAAGAGGAGATGGCTTTCTTAGTCCACAACCTCAGAGAAATGAAGGCCAGTGGACAGTGGTCGGGTCAGAGGCCATGCTGTTTGTCTAAGAGAGGTAGAGTCACAGAAGGGTGGGTATCAAATGGAGGGGACATTCTGCCAAAACCAATGTGTCACTTCGGAAGTAGAGGAGAGGAAATGCATTGACTTCTGTGTCCTTCCTTCCCAGCTGTAGCTGGTATCTTCAATTGTCTGAACCTAAAAGGAAGTCAGAAGGAAAAGGAGGCCCAGTGATAGAGTCCCAGATGCTTTCCAGAACTGGGTAAAGAGTACAGAAGCAAAAAGTAAAGAATGAGCCTGAGGGAGAAGGGAGATGTGGAGAATAGCAGCCAAATACAGTCGGTCAAGAAAGGCTCTCTGAAAGAAGTTTTGAGGGAGACAGTGTGGTACCTGTTGTCTGAAAGTTTAGCAGTTGGGCTCAGATTGGGTGAGCAGACAGGAAGTTCAGGGTGTGTATCTCTGGCCTGCTTCTGGTCAGAGCTGCTGCAAGTCAATAAATGAGAATCTACAGTTGTATCTTTCTTGGAGCAAGTTCTGCTTGCTTTTGCGGAAGGGTCAACCAAGAAGGTAAATAGAACCACAGAAAATGTAGTAAGATGCATAATTCCTTTCATCCATATGGGCTTGGCCTTGACTTTTTTTGAGAAGCAAACATTCTGGAATGATCAGACCATGCTACCTCAGGTGGAGGAAGGCTATGTGACTCTCTCTCCCTCCCCTTCTCTCTCTCCCTCTTCCCCCCTCTCTCTTAACATCCTTCTGAGAGTTTAGCAAAGCCCCTGTAATGCAAGAGAGTGTGATATAGGTGGAGGACATGGGTGGAACAAGATCTTCTCTTCCTTGTCCAGGCTTGGAAATATTTTCTGACCTACCCAACCTTCTCCTTTTCCTAACTTTTCCCTGTATCTCTACAGGGAAACCTTAGTCCTCTCTTGGCAAGACATGCTTCACAGTGACAAACAGAGAGTGCATTGCCAGCTTCAGAGAGTGGGGATTGGGTCATTCAAACACTGAAATATTTACCTTTACGAGTTGAGGGTGCCCAGGAGATAACTCAATAGAATAAGTGCTTGCCTGGTGAGGGCAGGGTCCTGAGTTCAATCCCCAGTACCACACATACATACAAAGATAATAATAAATAAATAAAAATTTTAAAAAAAGAGTTCAGGAACCACGTGCTCCAAAGAGGCAGCCTGAGACTGTGATGGTCACAGGGCCATGTATCAAGGGGTGTGGGTTGTGGCATAATTTTGCTGGTGACTATGATCTTGAGCAAGTGTTTGCTGATCTCTGAGCCTCAGTTTCTTTATTTATAACAAAAAAATCACCAGAACTTCCTCCAAAGGATGTTATAATGAGGAAAGCATAAAATGAATGAGGATAAATCAAAAGTATAAATCAACAGATAAACATCAAAAGGGTGAGAAACAGAAGTAAAGTCTAAAGAAACAGAAGTAAAGTGTCTGGGTGTCTCTGAACAGGGGCCATATTTGTTGAGTGTATGAATGAAGTCTTCCTCTATATGCATTATAGCTGTATCTATACACATGGGCTTGCACATCACATGGGGAACTTTTAGAACTGGAGCCTTTATACTCATCAAATTCTTGAGTGGAAGTCCTCACAAGAGCTGCATTGTCTGGGCACAAAATAGGCTTGAAGCATAGATACACACCCTTTGTTTGAGTAGGTTTACCAGGTCTACATACTTAACAGTCTTACTGAAAACCCAGGTCAGCTGGAAAAAGCCAAGGGCCAGTCAAGCCCATTTTATCCTATATTTCTTCCAGCTTGCCTTCAAGCCCATCTGGGCAATGCATGACTCTCCATGGTTTGAGGCCCTGTGTGTTACCTGCCATGCTGTAATCAAAAGAGCCCTGGATGACAGGCTGTTGGTATGTCATAGATAACTTTTATCCAAGTGAGATAAAAACCTTCTATTCCAATTCTCTGTAGTTTTATTTTTAAATTGTAACTGGATGTTGTACTTTGACAAATGCTTTTTTCTGCATCAATTGAGATGATCATGTAATTTTTATTCTTGGTTCTGTTAATATGAAGTATTCGATTTATTGATTTGCATATGTTGAACCATCTCTGCATCCCTGGAATGAATCTTATTTTGTCATGGTATATAATCTTTATGATTTGTTGCATTCTTTTTGCTAATATCTTTTTTGGTGGGTACACCAGGAATCAAACTCAGGACCTCACAGTTGCCAGGCAGATGCTGTTCCATTGAGTTACATCCCTGGCCCTGTTTGCCAGTATGTTATTGAAGACTTTTACATCTATTTTCCTTAGCGATATTGGCCTATAGTGTTCTTTTTAGTTGCATCCTTCTCTGGTTTTGTTATTTGGGTAATGCCTGTTTCCAGAAGTAAGTCTGGGAATATTGCTTCCGTTTCAATCTCATTAAAGAGCTTGAGGAGTAGTGAAATTGGATCTTCTCTAAAGTTTTTATAGAATTCAGCACTGAATACATCAGAAACTGGATTTGCTTTATTGGTAGATTTTTAGTTATTCCTTCAATTTCATTGACTGATATTGAGTTATTTAGAATTTTTATATCTCTTTGATTTAATTTTGATAATATTTTTTGTTTGAGACAGGGTTTTTTCTATGCATTTCAGGTTGGCCTTTAACTCACTTTGTAAACCAGGCTGGTGTCAAATTTGCAGTGATCCCCTTGCCTCAGCCTTTCACGTGCTGGGATTACAGCACGCTCAGCCACTTTGGGTAATTTATATGTATCTAGCAATTTGTCCATTTCTTTGGAGTTTTCTATCTTATTAGAGTCCAGGTTCTAAAAGTAGGTATTGATGACCTGTTGGATTTCTGCAGGATCCATTGTGATTTCACCATTTTCATTCCTTTTTTTGGTATATTTTTAAGGAAGGGTCTACAGAGTGTTCAGAATCTCACTACTAGATTGGACTCAGAGTGATCTGCCATTTACAGCCTCCCAAAAGCTGGGATTGCAAGCATGCTCCACCATGCCCAGTCTTAATTGCCATCTCAGGGCACCCTGGGGGCAGGGCCAGCATGGCCAGCCTGGGGATTGAACCCCTAGCCCCTGTGCCTGCTTGCAGGCACTTGAATCTGCTGAGCTATTTGGCTGGCCTTCACCCTTTTCGTTCCTAATTGCGTGGACTTGAGTCTTTCTTTCCTTCCTTCCTTCCTTCCTTCCTTCCTTCCTTCCTTCCTTCCTTCCTTCCTTCCTTCCTTCCTTTCTTTCTTCCTTCTTTCTTTCTCATTTTGATAAGATTGGCTAAGTGCTTCTTAATTTTACTTAATCTCTTGAAGAACCCCACTCTTAAGTTAATCAATTATTTTGTTGTTTACTTAGTATCAATTACCTTAATTTCTGCTCCAATCTTTATAATTTCCTCCCATGTATGCACTTTGGGTTTTGCTCTTTTTTCTTAAAGCTTGAGGTTCAAAATTAGATTATTTATTTGAGATCACTATTTTTCTGAAATGGGATTTCACCAGTATAAATTTTCTTCATAAGACTGAATTCATTATAATTCATAAGTACTGGTGTGTCATATTGGCATTATCACTTAATTGTAGAAATGGTCAAATTTCTTCCTTCATTTCATCTGGGACCCATTGGTTGTTCAGCAGAGTGTTATTTAATTACCACATATTTATGTATTTTGGGGGGTTGCCTTTAATTTCCAATTTCATTGCACTATGGTCTCAATATGAGTGGAATAATTTCTATTCTTTTGCATTTACTAAAGCATATCTTATGAGCTCTTATGTGGTGTGTTCAGGGGAAAGTCCTTTGTGCTGCTGAAAAGAATGTATATTCTGTTGTTGTTGGGTAAAACACTCTGTAGACATCTAACAACAAGCTCCTTGGTTCAGCACTGATATTTCTTTGTTTATTTTTCATCCAGTCGATCTCTATATTTGTATCAGTAGTGTTTATCTGTGTTTTCATATCCAGTATTTTTTTATTTATTGGGTGTGCTGGCATTTGGTGCATATATGTTTGTGATTCCATTAGTGCAAATCTTGCTTCTCATAGAATTATGTAGAAGCACGGTGTTATCTATCCCTACTGTACTGTCTATACACACACATCATGATTCTTCCTTTCTATACCCCTTCCTTTGTCTATACCTGTCAAAGATGGGCACTCCATTGTCATTCAACGAACTTAGGTGCCTGAACTCGACAACACAATCCAACACAGTCCAGCATTCCACAACAATAGTGAGTTATCCGAAGAACTTGTTGACCATAGCCATTTACAGTTCAACTTATTATTGTGGCCCCGCGGTGTATAGTTCATTTTTATACTTTTCTGATGGATGGTTAAGACCTACATAGAGCAAGACCTATATACCAACACATGTACTTTATGTTTTTTATGAGGTCAGTGAAGTCCCCTCAGGGTTTATCTTGTAGTCCTGTACATTATTCTGTAGATCCTTTGTCTGTGTCATCCATGTGGATGAGTCACGGCCAATGCTTGACCAGTTTGCTCTCCATGAGAGCCTGAGAGAAAGTTTTCTCTCCATGTAACTCTCCCCAGGCACACTATAGATCATCAGTCTCTTTCCTCTGTGGCTCCATAATCTCCTTGTTCAGAAAATTTGGGGCTCAACTGAGTTTCATGATGTTGTAGTATAGGTTCTCCAATGTCCTGAGTCTTCGCTGACCTTGAAAGGCTAAGACCAAAATGTTGGCTGGCCTTGTGGCTCTTCTATTTCTCCAATTTTGATCTGTGAACTTAGGTTGCTAACCATCAAGAAGAAAAGCTGATTAGTATCCTACAGCATATGCCATTCACTTTGCCTTATCTGACTCAGTTGTTTTTAGTTGTTGTTGTGCATTTCCATTTGTATTTCTGTTTTTCGCTTCTTATACTAGGGAGACTATACAATATTTACACAGGTGTGTCTGGTTTATTTCACTTATGAGTATATGTTCAAGTGGCATCCACTTCACTATAAATGCTTCAAGCTTATCATTCTTAATACCTGAGTAATACTCCATTATATAGAAACACCACATCGTTTTCAACCATTCCTCATGCGATGGACATCTTGGTTGTTTCCAAGATTTTGCTATCACACATTGTGCTGCTATAAACATAGGTACATATATATCAGTATGATACAATGTTTTCAGTTCCTCTGGGAAAATTCCCAGTAGGGGGATAGCCAGCTTGAATGGGATTTCTAGTCCTACTCTTTTGAGGAGTCTCCACACTGACCCCCACAATGGTTGTAACAGTCTGCATTCCCACCAACGGCAGAGAAGTGTTCCCTTTTCCCCACAACCTCTCCAACATTTGTTGTCGGTTAATTTCCTTATGATAGCCATTCTTTCTGGAGTGAGATGGTATCTCAGTGTTGTTTTTATTTGCATTTCATAGATGACTAGCGATGTGGAGCATTTTTTCATATATTTATTTGCTTCTTTAATTTTGTCCTCTGAGAAGTGTGCCATGGTTGAGAAATTTTGAGCTAATCTGAGAATAGTTTTTTCATGTTCTTTTGTGTTATTCTCTGATTTTCATCAATGCTGACTAAACTTATATTATCTTTGCACCATCTTACAGCTGTTGGACTGATTTTCATGGTCCCTTGGTGCATTAAAAGTGTTTTTTTTTTATTTTATTGAACTACAAGTGTCAATCAGACAGTTTCAAAACACCTTAACAATACAGATTCAATAAATTAATACACTGAAAACTGTTTTCATAATGTTAAAAGTGTTTTATTTGGTGATTGCTAACCACAAATCTGTCTTCTAGATCAGATATACTATTTGCAATTTTGGTTGATTCTGCTGTGTATACCTTCAATAGAATTTTTAATCTCGTAGATATCTGTTTAAATCTGTTTTATGGATCCAGTTATTTCCTACACTGGTCATTTGTGTTTTGCATCACTTTCCTAAGCTTCTCTATTATTGTTTTCCTCTATTTTTTAATTTATACTTACTTTAGAGTCACTAACCATGTACTTCATTTTTGTCCTCATCTCTTTAGTTATCAGAGATAACTAAACTGTAATTATTTCAGTTTTTCCTGGAGACTCATTCATCTGCTTTGTTACTTCCAATGCTATTATTTCAGAAATTTCTTCTGAATGACTTTTGATTTTTTACCACCTGTCTGCCTTCTGGATTTGCCATGGCTAACTTGGAGTTCTGGGGTAGCATCTTGCTTCCATATTTCCTCATTTTCTGTGTTCTTAAATTACATTTGTACATTGATACTTGTAAATTTTCTATGGTAGGTAGCTTTATGACAATATTGAGATCACTTTAGGAATGACTACTTTTCAGAGATGTCTTATAGGCATACCTAGGTTTTGGTTTTTGAGTCTGTCCCAAGATTCAACCTCTTTAATTTATTATGAATGAGAGATTGCTGCCTCTTTGGCATAGCACCCAGTTCTTTAGTACTAGACTACAGTATTGCTTATGACCCCCAGACAATTTCAGTATTGATATACAAGTCAAAACTGCTGACCACAACTATTTAACCTTGGTTAAAATGGAACTTCTTTTTGTATCTTGGATTGAACTCAAGACCTTGTGCTTGTCAGGCAAGTGCTTATTCTACTGAGCTATCTCCCTGGCCTGGTTAAAATGGTGTAATCAATATTAACAATTGTATCATGCACAATCTAGAAAATGGCATGCTGTTTAAACTGTTAATGTGTTCCCTTTAACCATATGGATATCTACAGTTATATTCCAGAATTTAAAACGAATCACAAAATTATATACAGTAACTATCCCCTCATTGGAGAAATTTTTACCCTCAGAGGAGAAAA
>PVKA01018360.1:18080-44121 GCA_004027165.1 Ctenomys sociabilis
AAAAAAAAAAAAAAAAAAAAAAAAAAAAAAAAAAAAAAAAAAAAAAAAAAAAAAAAAAAAAAAAAAAAAAAAAGAACAGAACAAAACCAAAAAACTAAAAATAACATTTATACTCATTAAAAATTCAAACAATCAAGAAATAAAAGCATATGAACAAGCACAACGAAGACTAAAAGCAAAACTTACAAAAATTATCTGTAATTTGAAACCTGTGGTTATCATCTGTGACCTACAGTTTTGTGGTAGTGTCCAATTTACCCCAGACCCAGCTGTGACTGGTCTCAGATCCACGATAAATGATGCCAGCAAACCTGCAGTGGGATTAGGGTGGGGAACTCATTTTGGTACTTTCAGCTCTATAGTTCAGGCTGACCGTGGCCTCTGGTTGTGGAGTTGGACCCTGAGTTGTGGAGCCTACAACATGCTGCGTATCTCTTGCCAGCCTGACTATAGCTCCCTGACCCTAAATGTCTCCCCCTACTGTCCCTCACCCAGTCACTGTGGAATTTCAGCACTTGGAGCCCTAAGATGAAGCCAACCCACAGTTACTTCAAGTCTCAGTTTCTATTGGCCCCATCCTAAAATAGCATCTGACTAAGGATCCTCTCCAATGGACACAGCAGTTTCTTAGACTCGAGTCACTCAGCAGCTGTGTAGTACCACCAACCATTGTGTCACTAACTGGTATCTTTCTCCCAGTAGATACCTGAAGTCAACCCCACCCATATCTCCTTGTAGATTTGATCCTCCCTTCTCACACTGTGATCCAGGAGCTGGGGAGAAAGCACAGTTTGCCCTCTCATTTTTCTGCATTATGGTCTTTCTCTTCACTTTCTATGTGAGCTCCTATTTTCCCTCCATATCTTTCATGGGTCCTGGGGACCCACCTTCCTCTTTCTTTTCTCCCCCAACTTGGTGTTTTCCAGAGTCTGGATTTAGCAGGTTGATTTGTTGCTGCTTATTTCTCTAACATCTTCCCAAAAGTCCTTCTCTAAATATTTTTAATCTGCAGTTAGCTCAATCCATGGATGTGAAGCCCACAAATAAAGAGGGCTGATTGTACATTCAAAGCAGTTATCAAGAATGCCCCTCTGCACAATAATCCCTTCCTTTTCTTTCTGTAGGCCTGAAGGGCTAGGAAGCTTCCTCTGAGGCAGGTGCAAACAGCAGTCCCAGGCCAGGTGAGCCCCTGGCCCATCTTGTGGATGGCAGCATTTGGTTACTTGCTCTGGGATATAAAGAGGTACCAACTAACAATAATCTCACTTTAGAGATGGGGAGACTCAGCCACAAAAAGCTGAAGAAATTGCCCGAGGCCCTTCAGCTACTAGGCAACAGAACCAAGACAAGAAGTCAGCTAGTATGCTTCCAGAGCTCACATGCTTGTACCTTTCCACCCCTGACTCCTGGCACCCAACACAGCACGTTACAAGTACACCAACAAAGAAGGAGCATGCCCCTGATATGAAAAGAGGAAAAAGATTGGGGCTTTTCCCCACCTGCTTTGGAAGACACAAGGTTAGGCAGATAGACAAGCGACTGTAGAGGGGAGTGGGGGAAGTGAGAGGAGATGAGAAGGGAGCCTTACTCACCTTGCTGGATAGGTTATGGAGTGTGGTCCCACAGAAGGCATCAGAGACAGAACCAGAAGCACACATCAGTGAGTAAACTTGAACCAGATCCCCCTTATATTAATGCCACAGAAACTGCAGAGCATCAACTTTAAGGCTAGAATATACACACCTCTAGGGTGGGAAGAATATGCTTTATAGACATGGAGACAGGGACTGTCTGAGCCACGTGGACACCCTGCATATGCCACCACCACTACCACCGCCACAGCTGGGCTGCTTTCATTAGTTTCATTGTTTCCCAAATTAACTTTTAATTGAACATAGGATTTTTTTTTAAAAAAAAAAAGCATGTAAAGTGTGTATGTATTCCACTGGTTTCATTCATAATTGAAAGAAAACTGGCTCAAAAGACAGCAAATCCCTGACTGGGTCATGCATAGTCAGTGTCAGAACTTGAGCTGGGACAATGACTGTCTGAAGCCTAGAATTCAAGTTTCTCTAAGCTATTTGAGTGTCATTGTCACCAGATCAGGCCTCAACACAAATTTATGTGCCCCCCATCTGAAGTATATTTATTTATTTATTTATTTATTTATTTATTTATTTATTTATTTATTTATTGTTGTACTAGGGATTGGACTCAGGACCTTGCACTTACCAGGCAAGCACTTATTTCACTGAGCTACCTCCCCACCTCTCAAATCTATTTGGATGGCCTAAGGGTTGAGAAAAGATACGAAGAAGCTAAAACAGGAGAAGAAAGAGGAAGAGAGAGAGGGAGGAAAAGAAAAGAAGGAATAGCACAGTGCATAGTGTGTTGGTCACTAGGGCATCTGTGTGTTGTAAAAGGTAAGGAATTGGAGGGCCTGGGAATCACAAAGTATTTGAGACCAGGGTTTCCATGAAGACTAGCATTTCTCTGGGATGAACTCGGCTTAACTGGAGGGAAGTAGGGTGAGTTTGAGAGAAGAAAGCAAACTGTGTCCCTTAGTGGGCCCAAGCCTAGCTCCATCGTGATTGAGGGCACATCTGTCAGAGTCAAGCACTCTGGGTTCTGATCCCAGTTCTACCGCTAACTAGGCATCTGTGGATGAGCTGCTAAGTTTCTACAGCCTCAGTTGGCAAGTGCAACTGCTCAGCTCTGTCCTATTTCCTCCCAAGGTGGGTGTGAAGCTGACAAGGTACAGATGAAGAAAGCGCTTTTACTCTCGAGACATTACTCAGGGTTCCTGGCAAATACACTGCTCTCCATCCAGTGTCCCAGGGCTTCTGAGGCAGAGCCCAGAAATGGGTTCAGTTGGCAGTGGCCCGGGTGATTGCAACCATCAGGTATGTCTAGTAGTGCACACCAGCATCCTCTGCCAGGGCTGCACACTGAAATCACCTAGGAGGCTTTACAGTCTCCAGATTCCTAAACTCGACTATAGATAAAGACTTTAGAGTTTGGGGGTTGGGACCCAGATAACTGTGTTTTTCAAAGATTTCCAAATAATTCCAGTGTTCAGGCAAGGCCCAGGTGGTCTGTGAACTCTCGCAGCTATAAATTCTAAGGCATTCTGTGGCTGATGAGTGGAAGGGTGTACAAGCAGAGCAGGCCTGTCCAACTGTCTGGGAAGGAATTGGTGAGGGAGGAAAGGCACAAGACTTAAAGCCAGGAGGTCTTCAGTGCCCTTCCATTTGCCAGCACTGTGAGCACAGCTAGCCTTTCCAGGACCATAGAGTCTTGGACTGTCAGATGGTGTCTGCAGTGGGGAGAAGGTAATTCATAGTAATCTGTGCTCTGTAATCTTCCAAAGTTTGCTTTGAGAACTACTTCAGATAAGATTTGGTAAAGTACTTTATGAGAGTCCAAGAAAAAATGCTGGAATAACCTTAAGGACGTAACTCAATCAGCATACAATTAATCATTTTCATTGCCCCTTAATTCCTCTAGTAATGGGGTAGGAAAGCTGGTGGCATTCTAGCTGGATGCATCAAATTTTGTCCCTTAACTCCAGGATAGTGTGCATGTTAAACAATATAAAGAACAATGAAACAACAATAATTTCCTAGGTTTGTTCTGGACTTTGCATAAGCTAAGAGGGCTAAAAAACAAAAACAAAAACAAAAAAAAAGGGAAGAGACCCCTGGGTCTAGCTATGTAGCCTCATAGGATACTTACAAAAGCCCTGCCAGACACACTATTAGTGTCACCATTCTAAAGATGAGGCAACGGAAGCTCCAAGAAGTAAGGGGCTTTATCTAAGGTAACTCAGATAAAATGGGAAGAGCACATAGAACCAGACCAGGCTCAAGGAGTTTCTAAACCATCAGAAATAGTCACAGGCTTCTCTTCAACAGACAGTACCAGGAAAACTAGACAATAGTGTACAAAGAATGAAATTTGGTCTTTACCTCACTCCAGGTACAAAAATTAATTATAAAAGCTAAAACGATAAAACTCTTAGTAAGAAAATATAGGGGGAAATCTTGACAACCTCAGTTTTAGAAGAAAATTCTGAGACTTCACATAAAAATCAAAAGAAATGTTGAAATTGTATTTCATCACAATAATATTTTGTGTACCAAAGAATATTACCATATAAATGAAAAGATAACTTACACAACAAGGACATATTTCAGAATGATATATGTGATAAAGCATTAGTATCTAAAATATAGGTATATTTTATCCTTCAATAAATAGCCCAATTCAATTTTAAAAAAAAATTCATTTATTTATTTAGGCAGAACTGGGGATTGAACTCAGGCCCTTGTGCCTGTTAGGAAGGCACTTATTCCACAGAGCCATCTCCCAGGCCTCCCCCCAAATTCAGATATTTTGCTTAATTCAAGTACCTATAATATTTGAACTGGCATCAAGTATGAAAAGGTCCTTTAAAGATTTCTTCAAATACAGCTTCTCTAACAGTAATACATCTCTGCCAAAACAAAACAAAAAGGGGGGATATAAGTGAAAGACCATTTTGTAGTGAAAAATTATATATGTACATACAAAATATGATAGATGTACAGCTATTTTCTCTTAGTTCAATGAGAAGAAAGATTTGTACTAATATTGTTTAGACAAGAGATCGTGTTTGCATCTTGTACTCTGAATAACTACTGCGAAGACAACAATATGCAATGTATTAATTATTGTAACTGTACTACTAACCTGATTTCAAACTCTCTCATTGCTATTTCATTCTTATTAGAATTAATAAAAACAATAACCCAGTTCAAACTGGGCAAACAACTTGAATATACGTTTCTCTAAATAAGAAGTATTAATAGCTAACTCAACTAATTATTAATCACCATAATTAATCACTAAGGGAAATAATTATGGAAAATCAAAACCACAATGAGATTCAAGTTTGAACTCACTAGGATGACTATAAAAACAAGAAGGAAGGAAACATTCAGATATGGTGGCATACACCCACAATCCTAGTTACTTGGAAGGCTGAGACAGGAGGGGGGAAAATTCAAATCCAGACTGGGCAACTTAGCAAAATCCTCTCTCAAAAATGATTAAAAGAGCTAGGGATGTAGCTTAGTGCTAGAGCAGTTGTGTAGCATGTATGAGGCGCTAAGTTCAAGTCCCAGCAGTGCAGAAAAAAAAAAAAAAAAAAAAAAAAAGAACAGGAAGTGTTGATGAAGATGTGGAAAAATAGGAACCCTCATACAGTGTATTGCTGGTGAGAATGTAAAATGGTGAGGTCACTACGGAAAACACTTTGTGGTTCTCCAAAAAGTTACACATAGAAGTATATATGACCCAGTAACTCCACCCCTCAGTATATAGCACAAAAAATTTAAACAGGTACCCAAACAGATACTTTGTTACCAATGTTTATACTAATACTATTTATAATAATCAAAAAGTAGAAACAACTTAAACATCTATCAGTGGGTGAATGAATAAACAAACCGTTTTATATCCACACAATGAAATACTGAGCAATAAAAAGAGAATGAAGTAATGATACACACTATAAGCTGGATGAAATTCAAACACATAACCTGCATCAATGAACCCAAACAAAAAGCAATCATATATTGTATGAAACCTTTTATATGAAATATCTAGAAGAAGCAAGTGCTAGAGACAGAAAAGAGATGCTTTAAAGTGGTTTAGAGTATGTTATATGAATTTCACTTTGATGTAAAAAAATCCTGTGAGATCATAGTTTCCATCTCGAAACACAAGAAATGCCACCTAAGCAGCCAGATCCTCAAATCTAGTATTATATAGCTCCTATATTGATCCTTAAGGTCGATCTAGTGTCTATGTTGCATAAGCAACAGATTTCTTACACTTAGATCTTAGCTTAATAATCAATAACAGCTGTAAGATGCAAACAGTGCTTCCTCAATAATCAACTTGCTTGACTCCAATTCACAATATGAAAATCAGAGCCTTCCCCACTTCATGCCTTTTATTCGAACCTCAATTTTGCTCAGGTCTCCACCTTCCTCTGCATGGTACAATGCATTAAGAGGCAGATTTTGATTGTTTTGAACCTACTGGAAAGGTGTCAGAGACTGACAGGTTTATCTTACCTATGGGGAGCCGGGCAGGTAGCTCAGTGGACAGAAGCACCTGCTTAGGCAGAGTACAGCAGCTGGGGTTCAATCCCTGGCATACTGTGCTGGCCCCGCCCCTGGGGTATGCTAAGACAGCGATTAAGACTCGGTATGGTGGTGCTTGCCTATAATCCCAGCACTTGGGAGGCTGAAAACAGAATCACTAGGAGTCTGATCTATGTAGTGAGACCCTGAACACCCTGTATACCCTTTACCAAACATTAAAAAAAAAAATCTTACGTATGGACATGTAACAAAATTGAGGAAGCCTGCTAGGGGTATTTCTGGGAGATTTTTTTTCTTGCTTTAGAACAGAGCTAATTTTGGAGATCTCCCTTCTGCTTGGCTTTTGTTGGGATGCACAGAAGCTGGAAAATTGGTCAAATGTGTGAAAGCAGGACTAGGCCTCAGTGCTTAAAGCAGTTGAGCTACTACAGTCCTGAGATAAGCATCCTGACTGGTTAATATTGCCTATTAGTCACTAGGTAACTTTGTGTCATGTGTTACTAACTTTGAAAAGATACAAATAAATGTCCATTCTGGTGCTCAGGGTATCATCTCGCCAACCAGGCTGACGGCCACCTAACTCACCTCTAATTTTCTTGTCTTATCTTTTCCTCATTCCTGCCGCCATTTTTCCCTGGGCACAACAGAGCCCACTGAGAGACCAACAGATCCCAACAGGCTCTATTATGTCATAAAGAATATTTAAATCATAGGAATCAGACTGGCTAGGGAATAGCCAATAGAATGACCATGAAGCAGTACATCCTGTTGGCGTTTCAGTGTACACTGTCACTTTCTGGAGGATGGCTAGCTGCAGCTAGCAAATCCTAACCTCTGGAAAAAGGGTCTTTGATGTGATCAAGTTAGGATCTTGAGATCATTTTAAAAGACATGAGTGGGCCTTCAAAACAAACACATCTCCTTAGAAGCAAAAGGTAGAGGTGTTTGTGAGAAATACAGAACAGAAAAAAAAAATGTGAAGGAACATTAACAATTCTTGGTGGCCACTGGAAGCTGGGAGAGGGGCCCCAAACAAATTCTTTCCCACAGCCTCAGGATGGGTATGGCCCTGGCTGATACTCTGACTTCTGACTTCTGACCTCCAGAGAATAATTTATTCTGGGTTAAGTGATAGCTCATTGCAGCAGTCCTGAAAATCTAAAACCTGTCTCTGTCTGTCTCTCTGTCTCTGTCTGTCTGTCTGTCTATATGTCTGTCTCTCTCTCCCTCCCCTCCTCCCAACTTCCCTTGATCTGATTCTGCCCTGAGTGAGAGCATCAACTCTGTTACTTAGTCCAGTGTTCCCGTGGAGCCTCCACAGATGTGGCGCTGCAGTGGTAAGCCGGACTGTGCATCTGGGAATGCTAAGGGAGTTGTGGTGAATCTTCACCCTCCAGCCAACTTTTCTTTGCCTGAAGCTCTGATGGCTCCGCTGACTCATGCATGCCAACACACGTAGTTCTCAGCCTTCCATGGCCTAGCACTAGCTTTTTGCATTTGGCTCACAGACTGACAAGGGTGTCTCTTTATTCCCCTCTAGAGTCAGCCCCTCCATTCTCTTCTCTTCCCGCTCCAGAAGCTGCCTTATAAAGGAACACCTTTCATCAAATACCAAGAGTCCAAGAGGAGCCTGCACATCTCCCAGTTAGGAGGCACTATACACAGGAAATGGTTCCTAGGGGAAGCAGGAGTGGTCCACCCTGTCACGCAGTGTACCGTCTCTTTTCTCTATCTCAGGCCCTTACCAGTCACATGATAATTTGGGGTTTGGCAAATGTGAGGTTTAATTCTCTTCCCCCCCCCCCACTTCATAGCTGTAATACTCAGGGCACTTCCCTAATCCCTCACTGTCTGTGTTTATTCATCTAAAAATAAACACAGCAATACTGTAAAGGATCTTTTATCTAGAGTGGCTGGTATCTTTCTGTCCGAGTTACTCTTCTTTCATTGCTGAGACAAATACCCAACAATGAAGGAAGGAAAGGTTTATTTAGTGCACAGTCATTGGAGGTTTCTGTCCATACTCAGCTGGCTCAAAGGCAGAGTGGCACAAGGCAGAGAACAACCTTTCATGGCAGTGGCAAAGAGCAAGAGAGCAAAATGGAGGAGTAGCAGCAACAATGGCAACAGAGAGGAAGTCTGTCTCTCTTTCTCTTTTATGCTGCATTCAGGTTATCTGCCTCAGGCTGGGTGTAGCACCCACACCTATAATCCCAGCAGTACTCAGACCCATAATACCAGTGGATCATGAGTTAATATCAGACTCTATAAGTCTCCACCACATGACTGCGTGAGATTTGGGGGGGGGACAACTAGACACAAACCATAACACTTTCCTTTTTTAGATTAATATTTCCAGAGTGGGGAATGTTTACTTAAAAACAAACATTTTTTTATCATGTATTTATATAAACATGCTTTTTGTTAATACACATAAAGAACTCATCACTGTCACTACTAAATGTGTATTGCCAGTGAGCCTACCTTTGTGGCATCACTGGACTCCAGTATCATTCATTGTATTTTGTCCATATAGCTATATTAGCAAATGATTGTCCATATTTGTCCAAAAGTGACCTCAAGCAACATTATACACCATCAGCTTGTGATGAGTTTCTTTGCTCAAAACATCAGCAGTGGATGCTGATGGTGACACTGATGGTGATCTTACAATGGTAAGGGCTACTTCTGCAGAAACAATGGTTCTATTTGTTTTAGAACTTGTACAACAAGTCTTTTAATATTGAGATGATTCCAAGTGCACAAATTCCATGTAAATGATATTCTATTGATCTCCCTCACTCCAAGGGTGGTATCAAGGCAGAACACTCAGGGTCCTGTACCCAAGTCCCTAGTGAAGCTACTCCTACTCCTGACAGCAGCTTGAGGACCACTCTTCTGGTGACAATGCACTTGATGCCCAGATGGCTGTGTTCCAACAGAAAATCACTGTTTTTATTATCAGGTGATGGGCTCCTCTGACCCTCCTGACGTCCTCATTCCCAAGTTTCACCAGTCTCCATCAGCACTCAGGTCATAAATAGAAAAAGGGTAAGTGGTGAGGTGAAGATGTCCTTTTTAATAGTGCAGGATAATACTTATTTTTTAAGATGAAAGTTTAATGATTTGTTTTCTAAGTTTTATTTTTAGTTTAATGGCTTAATCCTTGTTTAGGCCTTGTTAAAATCTCTTTATGTGAAAGCCATCCCAGTGAAACAGTCAGAACACAATGTTCTTAGTGTCCAAATGAATGAATCAAAGCCACCAGGTCGTTATGTCACATATCTGTGTGGTGCTGTGCACATGCCTGAGTATATATGATGGTCGTTGGCTACATGTTCCCTTTTATGAGCATTCGGGCTAACCCAGGCCCCCTGTAGAGCCTAGGGAAATTTTTCTAAAATATAAATTTATGGCATTTTAATGTGGCATTTTCATAACAATGTGTAACATATTTTGAGCACATCCATCCCATCGCTATCCTCCCTTACACATCCTCACTCTATCCCCTTACTCCCTTCCTTTCATTCAATAATAGTCTGGCCTGAGAGCCCTTTTCAGCCTACACTGCATGTGCATCTGTGGCATAAATGCTCATCAGCAATGTCTGCAGAAATGGCCTGGCATTCAGTGTCCACCTATGACACTGACCTTTACAGGGAAGCAAAAACAAAGCTGCTTTATCAGAAGAGCTACTACTTGCGTTTCCTTCTAACCCAGAGCACTCCCCACTCTGTATCATCATCTCATCACTGTCATGAGTCCAGCCCACTTCCCAATGAGATTCTACTAATAAGAAGGAAAAAAATAAACGAACTCCTGTCTTTCTTAACAGGGAAGGAAGCCTGGAGCCAGGCCCACGCCAGCTGTAAGTCCATTAGGGAAAAATTAATTGAGAACTGTGGGCTTCACCAGATCCCAGCCTTTCAAGGTTTCAGAGCGGAGAGAGACAAGGAGGCCAGCCTCCTCCAATGCCAGTACGCTGGTCTCCTGTGCAGTCTGCAGGAACCAGGCCCAGGGAAATGCAGAGCCCAAACCCAGGGCAGGACTGGGCAGCACAAGCAAGCTCATTCTGGGCTGTGGCTCGGCTTCAGGGTGCAGTGATTCAACAGAGTTCAAAACTGAATGAGGCTACATC
Source organism: Ctenomys sociabilis (assembly GCA_004027165.1). Taxonomy (NCBI): domain Eukaryota; kingdom Metazoa; phylum Chordata; class Mammalia; order Rodentia; family Ctenomyidae; genus Ctenomys; species Ctenomys sociabilis. The sequence goes on from PVKA01018360.1 coordinate 28,371, forward strand.
ATCACTGCCATCCATGCTGCATTTTTGCTCTAAGCAGGGCTCTCATTTCTCTTGCCTGGACAACAGCAGCACTCTCCTTCCAGTCCCCAGCTTACATGGCATACGGTGGGAGCCTCTGAAACACAAGCCCAACTCCATCACTGTTTAAAACCCTTTGCTGATATTAATGGCAACATTTCCCAGACACTACGGGCTGGTGGAAAAAGGGGAAGTTCTAAGAGAAAATACATTACAGAACTTCTCAGCCCAACAAAGAAAAATAGGTGTTGTGGTAGATTAACCAATAGTCAACTGGTAACATCCAGCTGACTTGAATCAGTGTGGTTCTGGGTGTGGAAGGCCCCCCCCCAGCATTGTTGCCAACAGCATAAAAGCACAAATGCAGGGCAAGATGATGGTGCTGTTGATTCTCCTAGAGAAGCTTGTCACTCTGATTTTCCTGATATGAAGTCAGCTTTCCTCATCACTGGAGGAGCTCTGGTCCTTATCTTGATCATCACTTCCTCACTCGAGTACAGATTCTTCATCCTGCTGGTAAAGAGTGTCTAGCTGACCTTCAGGCTTTCCAGGGACAGATCCTTGATACACACTCTCAAGAGATATTGGACTCATGGAGGGCATTGCCATGGGCTCTAGGTCTTTAGCTGGACTTGTGCAGGATATTGCCATGGGATCCAGGTCCTCAGCTGGGTTCTTGGGTTCTATAGTGCATGGGCTAATATCTTGCACTTTTCCATATTTCACTGTTTGGATGAATACTATAAAATAATCCTACACATTATATGTTGTATTAAATCTATTCCCTTTCAAACTCAGACTACTAAAGGTGTCTTTATTGGAAAGCATATTAGCATATAACCATATTAATGTGTATGGGGGTATAAAGAAGAGGAGTCACCCTAGAAGCCTATTGCCCCTTTCTTCAAGAGCAGATTCTTTTATAGCTCATCTTTTCATAGAACACAGTGCCCAGCAGAACTCAGTTTGGGAAACACTGGCTCAACTTGCTGTATGTGACTCTATGACCTGGCACCTGCAGGTACCTATAGACCCTCATCTCCACACATGTCGTTCCCCAAATAGAATGCCTTCCTTGTCCCTCTGTGTTGCCTGGTGACTTCCTATTTACCTTTCAAGACTGTTGGCTGTATTTTCTCCTGGAAACCTACCCACTACCCATCCCTCTTTTTCCCAGCTAGACTCTGTGTGTGTCCCTATCACCCTGTGCCTTTCTTGAGCTTGTCAATTTCTAACATGTATGGAGACTATGTTTTTTCTTCATGGAATTTTGACTATGTTGTAGGGAGGGTCTGACCCTTATTCAACTCTGGGCCCAGAGCCTAGCACAGGGCCTGCCAGTTCTCATTGAATGCTGGATCAACAGATGGGAAAGAAAGTAGGGGGAAAGAAGAGAAAGAGGCATTAGAAAAGAATGATATAGAGAGAGAATGAAAGAGAAAAGCAATTATATGGTGACTTTTGTCAGGAATTCCTCAGAATGTCCCAGATTCTATGTGTCAAGCTAATGGACTTGGGATGGTGCATATGACATGAGCTACTCTATGCATCTTTGGTAAGTATAGCCACTCCTACTTATTGGTAGTGAGACAGGCTGCAACCCCCCTACAAGCATACGGGGCCATATGAGGCAGGGTGGCATGCTAGTGCAGGAATGCTCATGGCAAAGCCCAAGTGGGCTAACCCTTTAGGTCATCTGACCCCTATTTTGCCCTCAGGATGCATGTGACATGTCAGGCTCTACTCTGCTGGCACAGGGCAGAGGGAAGCAGTTCATGGTGGTGGAAAACAGCAAGAGCAAAAGGGAGGAGTAGCAGCAACAGAGTCTGTCTCCCTTATGTTGCATTCAGGCTGTCCACCCCAGGCTAGGTATAGCACTCCCACCCCTAATCTGAGCACCACTTATACCTATAATCCCAGCACTGGATCATGAATTTACCACAAACTGTAGAAGTCCACCCCATGAGGCTTTGGGGGACAACTACACACAAACCATAACACCTATGAACTTTTGTCAGCACCTCCTTGGAGTGGATAGGAGGCAAAGACCTAGGGCTCACCTACATCCATAGAAGGCACCAGAGATGTCTTGGCCTCTGGCTCCTGGCCTACTTCCATCTCCATGATGAACCTCTTTTCTCTCTCCTGATTTTCGAAGTCATAAAATAGTGAAAAGATAGAAAGTAGAATAAAAGGGTTGAAGTTAATATTCACACGGGTTTCTTTGAGGGTTAAACCTTGACACTTTGTACAGATCCTGATGTATAATAAGTGCTCAGTAAATACCTGTTAAATGAATGAATGTTGGCTATAGAATGTGGGCCTGGGGATGGGAATGTGAGGCAAAGGGTTTTAAAGAATTAGTTGAGATGGGAAGGTAGGACATGGCAAGGCTGGGGAGTGTGACCTGTTAATTACAAGGTTCTGGGACACAAAGGCCAAATAATTCTCAGGACCCCATATGTGGACTCCTGGTCAGTTCCCACAATATATGGAAGGTATGAAAGGACACAAACACCATGAGGACCTTGGTGCCATGGCTTTCCTCATGATGACCCACTCTGTACCTCCAGGTTGTACTTCTCTTTTATAGTTTAATTCTTTTTCCCTCTTACTCAGGCAAGGCTTGCTCTGCAGAGCCACTTTCTGCCTTACCTTTGACATTTACCACCAATAAGTTTTGCCACCATTTTTGCTTGTTTTGTTCACCTTTGCTTGAGATGGAAAGAACCTGAAAACTACCTTTAGGAAGAGACTAGCTGGTAATACACTTCACAACTGCCACAGGCCATCTATCATTTCAGGCTCATCCTTGGTGAAGCACTTAGTCTTCATGGTATAATCAGTCCTCCTACTCTGGGTCTTGTTCTAAAGACCACAAAGGATGAAGGTCACAGATATAGCAGTGGGAAATGAACCAAAAATACTTCATTAGAAAGAACAAAGAAAAGCTCTCACCAAGCAAGAAGGCAAGGAACCACAGAAGCACCCAAGTTCATGTACTTGTAAACAGACTTTGGGGAGCTACTGAGTGGCTGCATGACAATGAAACAGTGTGGTTGCCACTTTTAGCTAGGCCTCTGATGTCAAGGGGGCAGACTTTCACTACATCCTAACTTCCACAGGAATAATGCAGTTTACCCAGGTCCTTGCCCTTTCAAACAATATGCTTGCCATTTTTATGTAGGCCTCTGAAGTCAGGAGAACAGACTTCCTGCCTTCCTGCCTTCTGGCTCCTCAGGTCATGCTTCAGTGCACCTCTTTTCCTTGTGTTTCAGTTTTCCTAGAACTTATCTCAGTTTAATCAGACCCCTATCCTATCTATCTATGGTCTATCTTCACAAGGGTACCAATAGGTTATGGTCCTAGTATGAGTTGCTGAATTATTATCGTGGTCATCCAATATGGCTGAAGCCCTTAAAGCAACAGCTTATCTTCCCAGAGACCACATCTCCCTTTCTTCTCCAGCTCAGCCTAGGGTGAAATTTCCTTTCACCTTTTTTCCACCTCAGGGAAGGCCCCAAGCAGCTCCTCAGGTGTATCTAAACATCCCCCTCAAGCCCCACCCCTGGCAAAAGGCCATAAAAGCCTCAGCCTTCCTTTGTTCCAATCCAGAGAACTCCTTTTCCTCTCCAAATTCTAGGTGTCCTTTAAGATAATGAAGCCCCTTTCCCTTTATAATAAAGCCTCTTTCCCTTTTTCCTTCTGCCTGTTTCTCTGCTGCAACACAGTGGAAAACCTATCAGGTACCTCTTTAAAATACATGCCCCCCACCAGTGATGAGAAACCAGGAGTCAGTACTCTCATATGTGCCCACCAACTTGCTGGAGTGTCTGTTCATTGAACTCCTCTACCACCAGGAGATAGTGACATCTCCAAAGTGCTAGGCCTGTGTCAGTCAGTCACATCCTGTAACTGCCTGCTATAGCTGTGATTAGCTGCAAGCCACATGAGGCAGCTGCAGGAGAAGGAACTATAACAAGTACTTCCTATGAGGCCTCAGGGCTATCTCTCCTGTCTTAATACAAAGTACCCCATTTTTCTGTTCACATTTTCCTTTAAACAACTTGATCCCTTCTATTCCCCTCAGGATTTTCATTCTTTTTTTAAAAGACAGGGTCTCACTATATAGTACAAGTCAGCCTTGAGCTCACTTTGTAGCCTGGGCTGGCCTTGAGCTTGCAGCAATCCTCCTGCTTCAGCCTCCTGAGTGCTGGGATTATAGCCATGCACCACGATGCCCATTCCCAATGTGACTTTCAGAGCCATGTTGGAACTAAGAACCTGTGAACACCAGGTTTCCTGCATGGGGCCTATTGCCGGTGAGTCTTGAGTAGGGATGGAAATGGGCCCTTTGGAATCAAAGAAAAGTGGGAGTGCTCAGCTTTTCAGCTGGGAAGGGGTCAGGTGACGGCCATTTACTCAAGAATCAATAGCCATTGTAGAATGCTGCCAAGCCCCAGAAAAACTCAGGTTTGAAGAGGCTGTGATAATTTCTTTGGAGTACAAGCCTTCTGGCCACTGGTCATGGGTGAGGGACATTCATCCCCTGTGGGGAGGGCTGAAGTTGGAGATCACAGGCAAGGCTAGAGCAAAGCCAGCCCCAAGCACACAGAGTGCCCCAGGCAAGCCATGTGAGCAAGCTGTTTGAGCTCTGAGAACTTAAGGCACCTGAGGCAAGCCAAGAAACTAAGCTGCTAGTCAGAGGGGTTTCAAATTACCATAACTCCCCAAGTCATAAATAAATGCACTCCAGTCTCTAGACAGTTCTTTCTCTCCCATCAGGAGAGGAAGCTTCACCTGATCTCAGCATTCTGCCTCTTGACAATTGTTTCCTTCATCCTCCCCCATCCCCCGCTCCAGAGTTTTAAGAGCTGTGCTGAACACAGCAAGCCCCCAGCTGCAAAAGACTGTATACAAGTATCACACTTTTCTCTGATCCCCATAATCCACTGGCCAGACCTGGAGAGACATCCATCCTTCCCCTCGCCCTAGCCCATATCTTATCAAGTCTTTCCTTAACAAAGGTGACCAAAGCTCAGGTCATCACTCTTGGTCTAAGGAGATAGGCCTCCACTGAGTAAATATGATACACAAAACAATTCCCTTGTCACCTGCTGTACCAGCCGCCTCAGGCCCTGGTGAGCTGACTGGACCCTTTTAGAGGACTTGGTCTTATCAGGAGGCAGTAGGACATTTTAGGGCAAATGGAGTTCTTAGGAAAATTAATGTTGCACGAAAGGACTCACCAGAGACATAGGCCAGCACCTTTTATATCTAACTAGAAATTTACCACATGCATTTCTAGAGGTTAACTCTAGAGGTTGCTGTTGTACACAATCCAGGCCTCCCAGGCCCTGCAAAAACACTTAAGGCCTAGATAATCACTGGCCCTGGTTCTACCCAAGCCCCTGACTGCTCTAATTTTTTGTCTTCTCACCCTCACAGCTGTGATGTGTCTCCATAAACACACAGCTCTCAGGACCTCTTTTATTAGGTGGCTATAAGTGGCTTCCTTCCTTCTGGAAGTGCACTGGAGATGAAGGATAGCTAAGAAAGATACTCAATAAGGATCTTATCTTGGTGTGCGCTGCTATAACAAAATAACCTAAACTAAATAACTTATAAACAGTAGCAGTTTATCTCTCACAGTTTTAGAGCCTAGAAAGTCCAAGATCAAGATGCCAGGAGGACTATCATGTGGTGAAGGCTGTTCTCTATGTCTGAGATGGCCTGTCGGTACTGCATTTTCCAGAGGTGATGAGTTCCATGCTCTTACATGCCAGAAGGGATGCAGGGAGAAGAATACATTCCCTTTGAACCTGAATGTTTTTATAAGAGACATTAAAGAGGGCAAAGCGCCTACAGCTCCATTCCATCTCAAAACCATAACCCTTACTACTGTTGTGTGGGGATTAGGTTTTAGCATGAATTTGGGAAGGGCCACCATCATTCAAAGTATAGCAGTCAGCATGAAAAAAGTAGTCACTGAAGTGCAAGCTCAGCCATGTAAGAATAGGTCTCTATGTCCATGGCCATACCACCCTGAACACGCCCGATCTCATCTGATCTCGGAAGCTGAGCAGGCTCAGGCCTGGTTAGTACTTGGATGGGAGAATGGGACTCTAACCCAGCAAATTTCATTACTGGGAGCTAAAGAACCCTCAGAGCCTACATGGGGCTCATCATTACTGCAAGACATGTGCTCCTGTGCTCTGCGTAAGCTGTAACCCAGGTGGCTCAGCTTTCTGCAGCACCTGCTTTCCCTCACTCAGGGGCAGTCACCTTTTCACTTTATGGCCAACAGGGAAGAAATGGCCAAGGAATTCTTTGTTTTCATTTGTAAAATCAAGTTCACTGAAGTGTAGTTGCTATACTTAGTGTGTAGTTGATGTTACCATTTTGCTCATTGTTTTGTCTTCTTTTTCCCTTTTTTCCTTTCCTGCTGTCTCCCTGTGTGTTTCTAGGGATGTTCACTTTTTGTAGGGATGTTCATTCCTTTTTCTTTTTCTGTAGCTTTTTTTTTCAGTATTGGGGATTGAGCCCATAGCATCTGCACTAATCTGTAGTCCCAGGCCTTTTGCATTTTTTATTTTTGAGACAGGGTTGTCCTAAGTGACGAAGTTGCCAAGACAGGACTCAGTCAAGCAGTCCTGTGACTCAGCCTTCCAGAGTTCCAGGGCGAAGGGTGTGCACCAGGCTTCTTTGTGTGTTTTCATTGTGTGTGTGCACACATATATACCTGTGTGTGATTCCCGTGAAGCTTACATTACCCTCTAGATAGTTGTTAGTCTATGTTAAGCCAGTAGTTGTTTCAAATGAATATATTCCTTTAGTTTGCTTTCATATATACTTATTGCATATTATTTGTGTCAGAATTCACATCTTTTTGTATTATTTATACATTAATACATTTTGTAGTTGTCTTAGTTGTTTTTCTCACTGCTGGGAGAAAACACCAGACATCCAAAGAGGAAAGTTTATTTCACTTATGGTGTGTGTGTGTGTGTGTGTGTGTGTGTGTGTGTGTGTGTGTGTGTGTGTATGGTACTGCAAGTTGAACCCAGGTCCTGGCATCACACAGAGCTCCTGTTCTTCAGGGACATGTACAGAAAATTAGTTTGATCCTTCATCAGATCATATTTTCATTCCTCAAAAGCTTTCAGTGGTTCCCTATGGCCTAGGCCTTAGAGAATTCAGTTCAAAGTCTTGCTGGGTATGGTGGCACATACCTGTAATCCCAGTGCTTGGGAGGCTGAGGCAGGAGGAACGCTGGCAGTCTGAGGCCAGCCTGAGCTACATAGTGAGCCTGAGTGCAGCCTGAACTACATGGGGAGACCCTGGCTCAAAAAATAATAATAAATAAATGCAAAGTCTCTCTCTGGGCTCATAGGGTCTCTGCACTCCACTCATCTTCCCTCTTTGGCTCCCTGCACTGTATTCCCTTGTTGACCCAGTTGCCTAAGCTCACCAGACCAGAGCCTATGCTCTCCCAACTCCTGGATGAAGCTCAAACCTTTTTCCAAGACATCCCTCTCCATCTTTCCAACACTGTCTCTGTCTTCTTGAAGTTGTGCCCACTTTTCTAGCCTTCTCTCCAGCGTTACCTGGAAGCAAGGCTTCCTGTGCAGCAGCCCGTTGGGATGAACATTTGTCTTCTTCTAAGCCTCTCTGCTACCTGGCACAGCTCTATGTTTCCTCGCACATTTTAGCCCTCCCCAAGTATCAGTTTCATTGGCCTATAAAGCTTAGGCACATGGGACTGCTGTGAGACTGAGATCAAAGAAGACTGTGTAACATGAAGTTATTTGCAAGTGACCTCCTGCTGCCCTTCTTCATTCCTGTAGCCCCAGCAGCACAGGTTCTCAGCTCATGAGGAGCTCAACTTTATGGTGCTGTAGTGACTATCCAACTTTCCATCCCACTGAGGGATTAAGAACTCCTTTTCCCCCTCTCCTCATTTCCTCTGCTGCCCCCATCATAAAAGTGTCCCAGGCCATGGCACAACCTTTTCCTGCACTTGTTTATACTGCTAGTTTTCTGTGACCTGGACAATGTGTTCTCATCCATGGACAAGCTGAAGCCACTATTCCAGCTGCTCCACAGCACAGGGGTGCTGATTTGAAGGAGGCCAGGCATAGCCTCTCTCCTCTCGGGAGCAAAGGCTGGCAGCCCTGGGGCTCTACCTCAAGCTTCCTCATACCATGCTTAAATCCTTCCCTGTCAGGACCTCTGTGCCGTACATTGGTCTCATTTGACAGTAACAAGCTTGCCCAGAGTCATAGGAGCCCTTCAGAAGCCCTGACAGGATCCTGCTTAAAGGCATTATGGATCAGGAAATTTACCAGCCATGGGGCTGAGAAATGAGGAATGTTTTCACTCTGGCAAAGGACATAAGGAGTGCTTGTACAGTCATTTGTGCCAGCCACAGCCTAGTTGGAGTGACAAGCCTCCAGCCATCCAACCGCACACCCTTTCTCCTCTGCACAATGATGTTGTTGCTCTTTTTCAGACACTTTCAGGGCTTAGTTATTATTAGGCATAGGATGCCTAGCACCTAGGGTCCAGGAATGTGTGTTCACTTTGACATCAGAAAAAAGATGGCCAGCTGTGATGACGCACACCTGTGATCCTGGCACTCATGAGGCTGAGCCAAAAGGATCTCTATAAGTTTGAGACCAGCCTGGGCTACATAGTGAGCTGAAGGCCATCATGAAATACATAGGGAGACTCTGTCTTTAAAAAGTGAGAAAAAAAAAGATGAATATAACAATCAGTATATAGTGATTAATACAGCCTGGAAAATACTTGTAATTTAAATGTCATCATAAAATAAAGTTTAATATTATTTATTGAGGAAGGGATTTGCCAAAGTAAAAGTACCTAGGATCTGAAAGTTCATATGCAGCAATGGACTCTGTTGAGCCCCAGACTCGTAACCATCTGCCTGTTTCAGGAGTGCTGCCATTAGCCCAGGACCACTCCACAGCCCTTCATGACCATACCCAGAATCCCACAGGCAGGGAAGAGAAAGTCAACTCCAAGCTTGCCATGTGGTGGATTGGGGAAAAGCATGACAGCCTCTGTGGAATACTGTCCTTGCCCACAGCTCTGTGGCTTTTCATCATAGCCTTGACTCTCTTCAGCTAGTTTTCCCTAAGACTCTGCCACAAACATGTCAACAGCTCACACTAGCCACTCCTTGTTCCCTCTGTTCCTCTGCCCAGGAGAAGGTGTCTCTGCTGCCTCTGCGCTGGGATGCTGCTGAAAGAAGACAGGCTTGAGAGTTTGCGTTGAAGTCCCATGTCTCTGACATACCTCCATCTGGAAAATGGAGGGTGATAGCACTTCATGAGAAAGTTTTAGGTTGACAGGATCTTGTCTGTGGTAAAATGCATGTCACTTGCATGAAGCAGGCACTCAGTACCCATGCATTCCCTTCTGGGCACCCTCCCCCACCCTTCCCTGATTCTCTTAGAGCTCCAGTGTCCTCATCCATTCCTGCAGCTCTCCCCCCATGTCATGTTCTCTATAAGACTGGCTCTGGGCTCAAGAAAGTGATTGTCACTGCTCCCTGTTTTTGATGTGCCGAGCCTAGGCCAAGAACCTCACTTATACTTGAGGTTAGTTGTGTATGGCAAATATCCATGTGAACAGTGCTTCAGAGCTCAGGGGCAGACTGGTTAGGAAAGGCTGGCTGATGCTTGAAAGATATGAGCCCTAGACAAGGTAAAGCAAGACATACTGAGCCTGGGGAGCCCTCTTAGAGCAAAGGGTTGAAGTGAGTGAATCATCACAATAAACAGTCGCTAAATGCTCACTTCATGCCCATGGCTGTGTTGAGCACTGCGCTAGGTGCAAAACACTCATTTTATAGGATTTCCATAACACTGTAACAAGCTAAATCATCTCACACTCACTTTAAGCATGAAAGAACTGAGGTTCACACTGCTAAAACGTGGCAGAACTAGGTCTATCTGGTTGTTTGATCAGTTTTTCCCCAATCCTAGTTTTGTATCTCATCTCCCCCTGATAGATAGAATCCTTAGGTAATTCTCTATGATAAGATACTGGGGGAGTAAAAATCTCTTTCTTTAGCTTCCTGCTGATAAGAGGCTTTAAATCAGCCAGAGGTAGAAGACCTATGACACATGTACCACCATGGGCATGCAGAGCTCTTTGAGCACAGGAGCCAGGTCACCCCAGCATCGCCCAGCTGCTGAGCATTAGATAGTAGCACACATAGGGACCAGGCACATGGTTGGAAAGGAGTAGTTACAACAGGTGATGATGCCACAAAGCTGCAACTCATTAGTTGTGACTTATCTGAGCTTTTGCATGGTCAGCTAGTATTCAGGTCTAATTGCAGGGATGGAACTTTGTGATAAATAAATGGATTATAAGTTGCAGTCTGGGCACTCAGTCTCTAAAAGGTGTGCCATCACTGCTATGGGCCCTACCTATTCGGTGTTATGTGCTTTCTGACTACCTTGGAATATGAAAGCTCTACAACTGAGCTGGAGAGAACCTGTCTAAGGACAATGAAGAAGGAGTTAGTGCTTGTTATGGTTTGTGTCTAGGTGTCCCTCCAAAGCCTCATGCAGTTATGGGGCAGCTTCTGGAGTTTGTGATTGACTATTGTGGGTGTGGATGCTGCATCTGCCCTGGGGCAGGTAATTTGCAGTACCATGTAAGGACGTGGAGAGGCTAGCTGCTGCCTGAGCTGCTGCCACCCTCTTGGCTCTCTGCTTTTTGCCACTTTCATGAATGGTTGCTCTCTACTACATGCCACTCTGCCTTGGACCCAGCCAAATATGGGCTGAATCCTCCAGGAACTGCGAGCTAAATAAACCTGTCCTTCCTTCATTTTATGTGTCAGATATTTGTCCCAGCAATGAGAAGAGCAACCAAGACAGTGCCTATATGTCAAGAACTGTTGAGCTGCATGTTCAATGAGAGAAAGCTTGCTGAACTTTCAGGAGAGTCAGGGGCTGTATATATAGGCTGGGTCATTGCTTGAAAGTAGATATTTAAAGCCACAAATGGATCCAGTTTACTATTAGGTGGAGGAGGCAGAGGCCAAGTATGAAAAGCATCAGGTCAGAATATTTCCTGGTGTGTCTTAAAAAGTGGACTATGACAGATCCAATAGTTAGTCATTATTTTCCTGTGCTTTATTTAGGAGAAATTTTCTAAAGAGTTTTATTTCTATGTTCCATGGCCCAGAATAAGAAGACACTGAGTCTTATCGCCTCTGTGTCCACTGCCATGGCAGAGGGTGGGAAAGTCCTCCGACATAGCATCTCCAATGAACTCATATTTAGCCTGGTTTGGGGATATTTCAAAGTCTTACGAGGGATACTGGTAATAATCTGAGCTAAGAAAAAAAAAATAATCTGAGCTAAGATTCAGAAGTCTCTTGGCAAAGTTGCCAGAATTCAGTTTAGTGTCTGATTGGCCTTTCCAAACTTTCTAGAGGACTGAGCTTTTCACGCTGAATGGAGATGGTATGTTATTCTTGAAGCCTGTGCCAGAGTTGGAGAGCTGTCCATAATTTTACTAGTAAATCTATTTCTAGTAAGGATGTAGGATACTATGGGACAATTAAAAACTCATGGAAGAAGCCGGGCGTGGTGGCGCATGCCTGTAATCCCAGCACTCGGGAGGCTGAGGCAGGAGGATTATTGTGAGTTCGAGACCAGCCTGAGCTACAAAGTGAGCTTAAGGCCAGCCTGAACTGCATAGTGAGACCCTGTCTCAAAAAAGACAAAAAAAAAAAAAAAAAAAAAAAAAAAAACTCATGGAAGGATTAATTAGTGTTCAAAATGCCACCAAACCCCTTTTTTTAAATTCTTCCTTATAAGGCCCATTCATCTTCCTGGAGAGTATAGCTGGGTTTTAATGGTTCTGTCAGAACTAGGAATACATTTACTGTTTCCAAGTCTTTAATGATTCACTTATCTGCCCCCATCACAGTGCTATAGTCTTTCTGAAGTGGAGGCTCAGGTCTTCCAGATGTTCACAGGATCTTGAAGGACTGTAAGACTACCCATTTTGCCTATTAGCCAATTGATTTACCAAGGAGTTTTAAAACCTGTATCTTTAGTGTCTATTACTTTATTTGTTTTTATTTTTGAGAACGGGTCTCACCAAGGAGTTCAGGCTGGCTTTGAACTGACTATGTAGCCCAGGATGACCTCGAAAACAGGCAGTCCTCCTGCCTTCCCTGCCCCAATGCTGGAATTACAGGTGTGCACCTCCACACCTGGCTATCCCTTGAAATAAATGACAGCAACATGTGTGAGAAGGTAGACTGCCTTCAGGAGTTGTATAATTTCTTTCTTATGTTTTTTAGGTGATTGTTTATTATTTAGCAAGTTCCTTTCTTTCCAGATTGCTGCATGGGTATGTAGCATCAGAAAGGCATATTTAGAATCTTGTAAATATTTTCTTGCCTGATTAAGGACTATGAGGTCTGTTTTTTTAGCAGAAGTCCCTGGGAGAAGAAGTTTAACCTCATTGACTTGTTGTGAACCGACAACTGTATAACCTGCTTTTTGGTGTCCTTCTTGTACAAAACTACTTCTATTAGCAAAGCCTTCCTCCTTTGTCATGGATTGGAAGGTAACTGATCTCCTATCTGCTTGCATAGGTCTAGAAAATCGCCTCTGCACAAGATTGGCTGACCTCTGAGCCAACAGGTATCAATAATGCAGAACTGAGAGTAGTGTAAGTCTTTCTGGTAACCTCAAGGGTGTCTAGAAGCATGATCTGGTACTTGGTAAGCCATTACTCTGTCAACCACAAGTAATCTTTTGTCTCAAGAATAGTCTGACCTGATGGGGAGTCAAGACTTGTGGTTTTTGTACCAAAGTTTTGTGGCTTCTTCTATTAGCATTTTTTTTTTTTTTTTTTTTTTTTTTTGGTAGAACCAGGCATTGGACTCAGTTCCTTGCATTTGCCAGGGAAGTGCTTATTCCACTGAGCCATCTCCCTGGACCCTCCATTAGCATTATTGTAGTTGCTATTGCTCTCAGGTAGGGTGACTCTTAGCAGCCACTCTTAACTTTTTTTAAAAAAACATATGCCATTGTTCAGGGCTCCTGTCTCAGATATTGGGTCAAGAAACACAATGTAATTGCTCTCTTTCTTGAAATGTAAATAAAAAAGGGTTTATGTGAGTCTTTGAGTTTTTGAGCTGGGCATTCCTAGTGCCAAAACCTGAGTGAGAGCACATTTTATTTCTTGAAGAATATTGTCAGTCACTTTTGTCCATTCATTTTGCCTTGGACTTAGGACACTTGATAGCCACATATAAAGGCTTTATCCTTAGTCAAAATTTGAATGCCTCAGTTCACCAAAAGCTAGCTATTCCTGGAAAGAAATGAAGCTGTTGTTTGGTGGTAGGGAGCCTGAGATCACATGTAGCCTGGATCCAGTTTCTGGATAGTCCCTGGATCATTGCTTGGTGGAAGAATGTATCCAAGTTATTGGACTTACTGATGGGAAATCAGTCTTTTTCTGAGAGTTTATATTCCCTTCTAGACAGAAAATTATGAGTTAGAGAGTATTATGGTCAGATAGCTCCAGAGTTGGGCTACAGATTAGAATATCATCTAATACTGTACGATGATCCCCTGTTTAAGTTTCTTTGATTGGATATTGGGGTTCTTTGTAGGAAATCCCCACATCATGTTCTGGGTGGTCATTCTCATACCACTCATCAGTATGCTGAATCCCAGCCTCATCACAGCCTTATTCCACAATGGGATGGGTCAGTGCCTATGCTAGAAGGTCCCTCCTACCTTCTTTTTAAGCAGCCAGAGCAGCATATTGGTGGTCATCAAGCCCATCACTGCTTGAGCACTTTGCCCGTACACATATCTGGGGTGCTTCTGTTTAGCTTTCCCTAAGGCAAAGAGCTACTGGGTCCACCCTGCTCTACTATATCGCCTTCCAAGTTGATGACACCTCATCAACAGGAGTAAGCACAGGCCCAGTGCATGTAGGGATAACTGAACCCAGAAGGATAATGGAAGGTGACTGGGGAGTGGGATTGACAGGACCCCATGTGTTCACCCTGGTTGTCAGTACAGCTGACCTCAGGATGCAAAGAAATAGCATGATTTTCTTGCCTGGGATATGGACAGCACTGAAGGGATGCAAACACAGATTTAAATCCAAAACTTATACAGTCATGCACCATATAACATTTGTGTCAACAATGGGTAGTCTGTACGGTAGTGGTCCCATAAGGTTACATACCCTAGTGATGTAACTCCTTCAGTTTGTATAAAAATATACTAACCTTTTCTGTCATCTAACAATGTATGTCTTAGTGTGAAGCATGTCTTGTTCACTTTCTCATAGATGAGACCTAATGCCCAAGCACCCTCCTCAGAGGAGGAGAGGTTTATTTTGAAGCACATTTATAATCCATGATCAGCAGGCTCCAAGCCACAAAATGGTGCGGCAGAGGAAAAGCTGCTCATATCAGAGCATCCAAGGAAGCAGAGAGAAGTGAGGAGCCAGGCAAGGAGACACACCCTTCCAGGTCACGTCCCAGTGACCTGCCTTTTCTGACTAGCTATGAGTGCATGGATCCATGAGTAGAGAGCTCCCATGACCCACTCACCTTCCAAACAGAAGAGCTGCAGGTGAGGGGTGGCAGGTCTAAACCATTACATATCCTCATGGGAACTGTACTCCTTGAAACTTAGGAATTTCATGGCCACAGAAACAAGACAAAGGAAAGCCCTTCCCTTTGGGAAAGTCAAGATGAAGGGTTGTCCCTTGGGCTTCACTGGACAATAGAGATGGGCCAGAATTCTGCCTCAAAACTCAGATTTCTTAGGTTGGCTTCTTTGTTGGACAAAGCTCCCTCAGCCTCCTGGAGTTGGGTCTCTGTTCTTCACCCCTTGCAGGGCTTGTGAGTAGGTGGGGAATGAAGCAGACTTGGCTGGGCCCATCTCTCCCTAGAATTGCTATTAAGGATATCTGAGGTAGTATTTGAGTTCAGCATCAAGGACCCTGGAGTTATGGTTTATACCTAGATATACCCCCAAAACTTCGTACAGCTGTAGGTTGGGCTTTTTAAGAGGTGGCTGGACATAGAGTGTGTGATGCTGGGATTAAGGGTGTGTGGCTACTAAACTAGTCCACTGATTGGTTTCACATGATTGTGAGTATGGACAATGGGAAGGCCTGCCATGGTTGTGAGTGCTACCTGCCCTAAGGGTGCGTAGCCTCAATAAAACATAGGGACAGAAAGAGGAGCAAGAGTGGTCACTTCCTGCTTGGTTTTTCCGCCTTGTGCCTGCATTAAACTGCTTTTCCTCTGCCAGGCCATTCTGCTTTGGAGCCAGCCAACTATGAACTGAAACCTCTGTAAACTGTGAGCCAAAAAATAAATCTGGCCACTTGAACATATACTCATAAGTGAAATAAACCAGATGTGTAAATATCGTATAGTCTCCCTAGTATAAGAAGCAAAAAGCAGAAATACAAATGGAAACGTACAACAACAACTAAAAACAATTGAGTCAGATAAGGCAAAGTGAATGGCATATGCTGCAGGATACTAATCAGCTTTTCTTCTGGATGGTTAACAACCTAAGATCACAAGTCAGAGTTGGAGAAATAGAAGAGCCACAAGGCCCGCCAACATTTTGGCCCTAGCCTTTCAAGGTCAGCGAAGACTCAGGACATAGGAGAACCTGTACTGCAATATCAT
>PVKA01018361.1:0-44018 GCA_004027165.1 Ctenomys sociabilis
AGGAAGGAAGGAAGGAAGGAAGGAAGGAAGGAAGGAAGGAAGGAAGGAAGGAAGGAAGGAGGGAAAGAAGGAGCAAATTTAAACATTATGTCTTGGGGAGCCGGGGAGATGGGGGGAGCCGGGGAGATGGCTCAGTGAAATAAGTACTTCCCTGGCAAGTGCAAGGGCCTAAGTTCAATCCCCGGTTCTGCAAAAATAAATAAATAAATAAATAAACATTATGTCTTAAAACGTTACAGATTTGTTTAAAAGTATTAAGTTGGCACATAACTTTAAAGTTTACTTAGATTAGTAATACAATTTCAAAATTGAGTAGGAAAAATAGTCAATAAGGAGTAAGTTTAAAAAGAAAAATTTCAATTCTGTCCTACAAAAAATAATACAAAGGGGAGGAGAATAAAATAAATTGTGTAAAATAAGAAGCAAAATCAAATAATATGAAAAATAAGATTTTAGAGATAAATCTAACATGCACAATCTCAGATTCATGAATTAAAATGAAATATTAGGATGGATAGAAAGAAGCCATCTGATGTATTTTATTCTTACTAAGCAAACATAAAATTTAAGGATACACAAAGCTTATAAGTACAAAGAGCGAGAGCTTGAGGTGTAGCTTGCATAAACTGAGCGCCCCCCCCCAAAAAAAAGCTAAGGCCCAAGCTTGGATCCCTTATACCAAAGAAATAAATAAATGAGAAAAATAAAGGACTTAATTCACCAGAAAAGAGTAAGAATTCTAAATGAGTATGTGCTACCATTATTTTATAAACACAAAAAGGTAGCCAAAAGAATTAGCCGCAGCACAACCTTCTTGGTTACTGTAATATAAAGTAATAACATGCAATAAATTTGAAGCGACCAGTATATCGTTCAAACAAATAATTTAAAAACTAAATGTTTTGTCCAAGACCACATCCATAAAAATTGAATTGCTACAGGATCGTAAGGTAAGGTGTAACAGACGTCAAAGAATCAATGCAATGCACTTTTTAGAATTACAATTCATAGACTAATAATTTAAAATATTTATGTGCCTTAGAAAATGAAGAAATGGAGGAGATAACTTGACAGTCTAAGCACCTGCCTGGTGAGTGCAAGGACCTGCGTTCAATCCCTGCAAAGCTTGCCTTGCAGGCTCCACACCATGCTGTCCACTGAATATGGGTGTGTGGTACACACCTATAATCCCAGGGCTGGGGAAGCTGAGACAGGAGGATCAGTAGAAGTCTGAGCTGTGTAGCAAGAACCTGTACCAAATGAATTAATAAATTAAATAAATAAACCTTTTTTTTTTTTTTTTTTGGCGGAATTGGGGATTGAACTCAGGCCTTTAAGCATGCCAGGGAAGCACTTATTCCACCGATCCATCTCCTCAGCCCTAATAAATAAATCTTTAAAAGAATCAAGAGATGAGATCAGAACAGAGAATCAAAATGAATAGTCATTTCAAATATTCTCAGGAATTTTTGCAAATTTGTGAAAATTGTCAGCAAGGGGTGTTATTTTTATAAAACCCAAAACTGTGAAATGAAATGCAATATTGCATGAAATATTTAGTGTTGTAAAAACTAAACAAAACATGAGAAAAATACCCCAAGATGTTGCTTTGCTCTCTACAGGAAGAAGTATCAGTGAGAAAATTAGTGTTTCATCAGTGTTTCTACAGTCACTTCTAAAATTTGGTCATTTATAGAATGCTTGCTTTCTATTATTATACTTCCTTAAAACTTAACCGTTTTAAATATTTCCATGGCTATATTCCTAATAAATAAGATTATAATAACCTTTAGTATAATAATACTAATCCCTAACACTAATAATGTAGATGAATACAGACTTGACAAGTATGCACACACATTGACCTTTTACAAAGAAATTTAGTTATAAAACAAATGATAACACAACATGTCCCTAGGCGCTGTGCTCCGAAAGGCTCAGCAAGATGTAATTTCCTTTTTTTCCCTACCTTTTTCTAGGAAAAAAAAAAAATTCATCCACTTTCATGCCCTGTATAAACAACGAATGGGAAAATTTTTTTCCTTCCCCGAATAATCACTTATAGGAAATTTTGACAAGGTTGGCTCTCTCGCTTATTTCCTGGAGTTCCTATGAAATGGTTCACAAGCTGCCCAGATATATTACTTCATTGATGTCTGGAACTCCTGAGCAGAAAGGTTTTCTCTGTCCCTTGCAAACTTCACCCTGGCTTAGCACCTCATAGCAATTAGTCTCTTAAAAAAATCTCACTTTTATCCCCACATTATTAAGTTCTTCCTTTGTTGTCTTGGTTGTATTTGCTTTCTTGAGTGCCACAGAAGAGTTATTTATTTTCATTTTGTGCCTTAATGAAAATGTTTCATTGCAGTGATCAAAGCACCCAACCTTTGTGTTCCCTGGGCCTCGCGGTTCCTATGCAGTCCCCAGCACATAAAGGCTGTGTGGAAATTAAATCGGTGCTCATGTGGAGACTCAGGTATACAAAGTACCCTGGTCACCAGAACTCCAAGCTATCCCAAATGCTCTCATTAGTGTGCCTCTGCCTACCACTGTTGGTTTGATCAGAGCATTTGATTAAAACGGTTTCTCCTTTTCCACTTGCTTGTCTTAACATGAAAAGAGAGGAAAACAGCTTTCAGTGAAATGTAGATATACACATGTAAGTTCAAAACCAAATACAATTTCACACTTGATACACACAAAATACTTGCTAGAATCCACATGTGTCATTTCTGTTTCTATTTCTACATATTGCCCCAAGTGGAGGGACTTAGAACAACCTACATTCATTCTCTCTCAGTTTCCTGACTCAGCAGGCCTCTCTCTTCCCTCTTGGCAAACTACAGAATGTTGGGGCTGACTGCATTTTCTTCTGAAAGCCCAAATAAGAAATAATCCAGTTCTAACTTCCACTATGCTGCTTGGCAGAATTTGTTCTCTTGTGGCTGTGTAAATAAGGGCCCTAGCTTCTTCCTGGATATGAGTACGACAGTATGCTCAGACCCTAGAGGTCAGCGCTGCTGCCTGCCTGCAACCCCAAGGGCATTCTGCTCCCTGCATGGCAAGTAACCACTGCCAAGCCAGGGAAGGGGCTCTCAGTGTACTGAGATCAAATTCCATAAAGCACAGAAACATCTTCACGGCGAGGTATCAATTATGTCCCTCATGACACCTGACCTAGTCAAAGAGTGGCATCCCGTCTCATCACATTTGATCCAAGCTTTCGGTCGCAGGTGTCACCCACTCTCAAGAGGTGGAGTCACAGAGAGGCTTGCGTGTCCAGAAGGATATGCTCCGCCCTGATGGTCACGCCACAGATCTTCACTACAGTGTGGCCTGCTGCCTATTAAAGTGCATGTTTTAAATAATTTACAAAAAAAAGATTATCTATTCTAAGTCATCTAGTTATGAAACAGAAAAGTATTATTTTATTGAAAATGACAGCACTGGAAAAAATACTCCTTAAACTGCATCTCTCTTTGTATTCATTGGAAAAATATTAGCAACTTTTATCTTCTACGGTGCCCTACACTGAAAGTTGATGATAGGGAATGTACTGTTGTACATCTTACTCAACAGTGTGACTTTTAAAAATATATAATTGAAAACATCCATCAAAATTTAGCTATTTTGTTTTTATACAATATGGGGCATAAGGTTTAACAAACAGATAGTAATACTGGCGAGGCGTTCGCTCCACAAGGGTCAGTGTTGCTTATGGTAGTCCAGGAAACAAATGACAAGATCCCATTTTCAAAATGCATCCTAAGGATTCAGCTAGATTTGATCCTGCAACATGTGTGAGAAGGGCTGAGCGCTTCTGAACTGTCTCCATCCATCTCGCAAGGCCCATGTCTCCACAGTGGTTCTGCCCTCATGGGAATCTACACTAGAAACAAAGGCCATCAGATACCCCCTTTTAGAGTCTTTTCTCTGCAGTGACTCGAGGGGCCTGGCTTTGTCTCACTCAGAGAGAGAGAAGAGAGGGCTGTATTCTGTGTCGATGGCAGTGTTTGCAGCTACTCCCTAGAGCAGAGGGATTACTTCAGAAGGGAAATAAACATAGGTTGGCCCGTGGACTGACTTTCTTACAGAAGTATATTAAATAAAATATCAGTAATGGCTTCAGCATTGATTTCAGTCATTTTACAGATTAAACACTTTTCAGAGAGTTTCCTTGCTCTATGTTGGTACCTGAAACTCGTCTTCATAGTGAGATGATTTCTCTTGCTTGTTACTTCAGGTAAAATATATTTCTTTGTATTGCTTATAACCTGAAAATGAGCACTAAGGATTGAAATTGAAAGAGCAATATGAGCATATGTGTAAATTTCTTCTGGATGTATTTTTGAATATGTTAAATGGTAGTAGTAGTAGTAGTAAAGCTTCCTTCATGAGGTTAATTAAAAAGGTGAAATACACCTACATATATTAACAGCAGGAACAGTGCTTGTCATATATGAAAAGCTAAATGAAGACCTAATATTATTCTAAATTATAAATTTATGGTATGGCAATGTTAAATATCATAAAATTCTAATTACATTACAAAGAAGCAAATTGAATGAAAATAAGTTTCAAGTGGCTATGTATTAAGAACAATGAAAAGATTCCATTTTAGCTGTCCTTTCCTAATTTCCTTTTATTAACTTCTCCATGTGGATGGCTACTGATGAAAAATAGTCTCCGAATCCTTTCACAAAGTGGAATATGCCCCAGGTTGTGATCACAAATTGTTGAAACAGTGATTCAGGGTCCAGTCAATATAGTACTTGTAAATTGAAAATATTTTTCAATGCCTGTGCTCTGTCAGGTGAAAACTCAAGCCTATCATAGACAGATATAGTTCCTTCCTTCTGATGGTTGTTAGAGGTGACAAGTAAAATAACTTCTGGCAGTTTCACTCAGGTCCCCAGAGAACAAGAGTCAAATTCAAGATAAAACAGTAAAAGGATGTCGTATGAAAGCGATACAGGGCTTGACAGATTGAAACACAGTCTCAGTGGGATTCAGAAGAGAGAATAAAGCCAGTCAAGTTCTATTAAATTGCCTACAGGGCTCAAGGATTATATTATTCAGGTAGTAAAAGTGACAGATCATTGAATATTGGATCTGTACACCAAAAATCAGCCAATGTTTTTGATGTTAGGCCATCTAGTGTATCCAGTCTTATAATGGCTTTGTCACCTACTAAATGGCTGTTGAGCAATGCCAACAACCCAATGGTAAAATTCCTTACTTAATTTGTGCAACGTTTGTTATTGTGCTTGCTTGTCTATGTGCACCTATTTGTAAACTTTGTCTTTCAAGAGTAAGAAGCTTCCAAACAAGAGATTAAAAGACAAAAATTTTGAATGAAGTAGCACTTGTTTCCCTTATATCTTTTTGAATAAGACATTATTTAAGAACATAAAACAAACTCTGGAGACAATGACTATTTCACTCTAGAAATTTTTGTAAATATATATAGATATAGATATTATCATGCTTTTTAGGTAATTCAATGTCTTTGTTTTTCACCATTAAGTTTTTATTGCACAGGTTAAAAAAAGCCACACTGGTAATAGGCTCTAACAACATTTAGTAAAATCTGCTACAGTAATGAAGCCTGCTCTCTGGAAAATTCCATAAGCAACTTCAGCGGATGAGCATTTATTCTCCCACTTGGAGGTCAATGAGAATATGTCTCTGAAGTATATAATTGCCTATGATTATAATATTTCAAGGGAGACATTGTAGTTCAAGCTTGATAATGGAGTCTGTGGTCAAACTCACCTGTACTTACTGTAGTTCTGTTTTTACAACTCGTTTTAAGTCTTCAGAGAGCAGTAAAAAAGAGTAAACTGAAGAGGCATTTACCAAAGGTGAGGGCTAAACTAGTCCCTTGCTCAGTAGGCTTGACCTTCATCAGTGACCTCCTGGAAAACTTGCATTCAGTGAAAACTGGACTCAACACTGTTCTGTTTCTTTCAGGGAAGTGCTGTGGAATGGACACTGTGAAGCTTGAAGATCAGAAGCCTGCATGGCAATAAATAATTCCTCATGCACTGACTGTTCTTTTTAACAATTGTAATTTTTGAGCTCTCAATTTATATGTTTCTTTGTTTGTTTGTTATTTTATTTTAGTACCAGAGATTGAACTCAGGACCCTACACTTACCAGGCAAGGGCTTAGTCTACAAACCTATCTCTCCGGCCCTCAATTTACATGTCAAACTGACACATTTAAGTGCATCAGCCAAAGTTTCCTGTTGTATATTTAGATGCTAAAAAAAGTCATAACATTTACTGGAAATGCTAATTTATGACAGGAAAAAATTGAACAATTGTTAAAGTACCACAGTGAAGCATATTACTGAATACTTGACATATCATCCATTTGACTTCATGTATAACAAATATATTTCATTAATTGAAAATAACAATGTAAATTGTAGGTTATCTCTGCTCATCAAAGTATTTATATTCAGCCATACATTTTGCGATGCTGGTGTTCAAACATTAGATGAAAGATTTCTGAAACGTGACACTTCAGTAGTGGTCATTCTAAGAGTTTCAAAACTTATACCAACATGGTTTAAAATGTGCTGATATTCGATTAGGAAATATATCTATCTGAGAGAAGGCGGAGATGAAACTTCTACAGGCTTGGAAAGCCACCAGAACACACAGAGCAAGACCAACGCGAGAAAAGAGAAATGTGTGCAGTGGCCTGCTGTGCGCCATAACATCAGTGCGGCGCAGCTCCCGGGAGTTTTCACAAGTCTGTAGAGGAGCCTGGTGTCTGCACGGAGGGATTATCCCCTATTAACCGAGCGACAGCTACTCAGTCACGTGTGTGGCGTGGTCAGCTTAACCTTTCCGTTTCTTAGACAAAAGATGAATCAGGCCTCACTTCCTTGTCCGTTAATATTATGAGAAACAAAATATAGAGAACATTTAAAAGGTTGTCAAAAAAATTGGCTTTCTTTTCAGCAACTTTTGTTCCTAATAGTTTCATTTTATCAATTTTGTAGTGCCTCGCTATGCTTCATATTCTTAAAACTAAAAGAGGATTCCAAACAACATATAATAATCCAAAGAAAGCTTAGAATAGGAATACATTGTGTTTTGGTTCCAGCTATTTAGTTGTGAGATCGTAGACAAATTATTGCTTTTTCTGCTTGAAATTCTTGCTTAGAAAATAAGCAAATTATCTTTCTTTCTGTGAAGTGTATCTGATATCTACACAGATTTTTCCTTAACTAAAATCGTATGTTATACTCTTAAAATTACCACAAAAAATTGTAAAACTTGCAATTAAGAAAGAACAGAGAAACATTTTGCAAGATGATGAGAATGGCTCGGAATGAAAATTATTAAATACATTTCTAGCTATACAGTTTGATCCCCACTTTTCAGGAAGCCAGTACCAGGTCTATGCAGGTAAGCCTCCAGATCCATGAATTTTGTATCCCACTAAATGAGTATTGAAACACATTCTGGTGAAAAGTGCCTCTTCTGAATGGGTACAGGTAATTTTCTTTTATTCTTCAAACAGTACAATGTAACAACTATGCACAGAGCATTTGCACTCTATTAGGCATTATCTGCAATCTAGGGACAATTTAAATTGCACAGCAGGATACACATAAGTTATAAACAAACGCTATGCTATTAACTAGACTTGAATATTCACCTAGTTTAGTATTTGAAGAGGTCCTGGGAACCAATTCTCTGTGAAACCAAAGAATGACTGTAAGTTGTAATTTCTCTAAATGTGGAGCAGTTTTATTTATTTTTTATTAATTTCATTGAGAAACAAATAGCAATGAGACAGTTTCGAAACAAATTAGTAGGACAGTTTCAGCAATCAATACACTGCATATTGTTGTCTTCGCAGTGGCTATTCGTAATACAAGATGCAGACATGATATCCTGTCCAAACACTATCAGTTCAAATCTTTCTTCTCATTGAATTAAGAGAAAGTAGCTCTATATCTATCATAACTATTTTGCATATACAGATACAAAATGATCTTTCATTTGTATCCCCTTTTTTAGTTTAGTTTGGGCACAGATGAGTATTCCGTTGTCATTTAAATATAGCAGGTGCATGAATTCAGCAAAATAATCCAATGTAGTCCAGTAGTCCATAATAGTAGTGGGTGATCCATAGGACTGGCCATGTCAGAAGTTTTTGACAGCCTTTCACAGCTCAACATATTAATATGGCTTTACTTTTTATACTTCAATTTTATACTTTCCTGCTGGATGACTAAGACCAAGATAAATCAAAACCTATATAACAAGAAATGTAACTATGGTATCTGCCAAGGTCAATCAAATCCCCTCAGGATTTACCCTGAAACCCTGTACCACAGTTTGTAGATCCTTTGTCAGTGTCAGCCATGTGGATGAGTCAAGGCCATTGTTTGACCAATTTGCACTCTGTGAAAGCCTGAGAGAATGTTTTCTCTCCATGTGACTCTACTTAGGGTGAAGAAGTTTTAATTCATTGGTTTCTAGTAGAAGAAAAATGGAAACTGTTTCTTTGTGTTACATAATTTAACAATGATGTTTTTTTTAAAGTTCATCTAATTAAAATTATAAGAAATTCACATTCCAATTAAACAACTAGTGAAAGATTATGGATTTTTTATAATATGATATTGTTAAAGTTTCAGAAAAATGTTTCTATAATTCTTCACAAAGTGTCACATGATATTTTAACTTTAAAGTAATTTTATTGTGTTATATATTGTTAGATTTCTATTGTTCCCTTTATTGTATATTTATATTTTTTGTTGAAATAGCCTAGTCTTCAAGTTGAATGGGTCAATGACCATATTATATACCGTCCATAAAATCCTTCTTGCTCTCTTGATTGATTGTATTATTTTGATAATGTATAAGACTTCACAAACCATTTTGAAGTGTGAATATATAAGGATATATATATATATATATATATATATATATCCTTTTATTATAAACTTATTTTTCAATTTTTCTGTAAGAAAGTGGTTTAGGTTGAAGTTTGTCAGATGGCTTCTTAGTTAAGGTATTCATTCACATCAAAAAAGTCCCTACTTTCAAAATTAAATTTGAAATGATTACTTATCTCCAGTGAGCATTCTAAATGCTAAGGATGGAGGGGTGCAAATGAGGACAGAGTTCTTCCTTACCTTGAGTGGGTATTAGGAGCGCCAAGGCTTTCCTGGTGGGGACCAGAGAAGAGGAAATGAGATTATAAATGGTTGAGTGTCAGAATGCTAACAATTTGAAAGGTAAAGTAAATCCAGTACTCTGGAGAGACAGGAAGAAGGGGTTAGCTGTGTTCTCTCTCATTTGTATACAATCATCATTTCAAAGAAGGATCCAGCCACACTGGGAAATACAGTAGCATTTGGTAGTGCTTCTCCTTGAGGGTTTTTTAAAATCACATTTAAAGAAAAAATCTGCATGATATATCAGACAGAAAGGTCTTGAGTTACATTAACAGGTCTACCAGCAAGATATGATTATGAACTAGTCATAGAGCATTTCTGGGTCTTAGGTATTTTAACTGACAAGGTAAAATGATAAAAGCTCAGTGCAATGGAGAAGTCAACACATGAAGTTGTAGAACAGTAAAACACAATTATAACAATTATAATAATAGTAATGGAATTTTTCAGAGTTCCATTTCTATATGAAACAATGAACAACATAAACTCTGTGAAATCAGCTGTGAATTTTAACTGCATAGAAAAATTATACTAGTTGATATCAATAAGTAAAAACTATTTTAGTCTCTTCTTTCTCATAGTTATCCTTAATATTACAGACATATTTGTTAGTGAATGCACAAATTTGGGGCTATGATTTTTCTGGTTAGAAAAATAATCAAAACACCCTTCTTTTCTAGCATTTAAAGACCACTGAGATGAACACATTTTCTATGGGTTTTGCATGTACTCCTTAAAATTTTAGGCACCTTCTCTACCATTTCTTTTAGTGGCCTATCTATTGAAATCTCAGTTTGTATTTCCAAGGTTTAATATAAGGTTTGTCATTTGAAAACTGTCACTGACATAACACAACTCTGGTGCCATCTGCTTCGTGTGACAAATTTGAACTAAAACAGCTATATTGAGGTCTCACCTCTTTCTGAACATACCAGTTATTCTTTTCGGCCAGAGGCACTGTAACATACATAAGGTAGAATGTAAATCTTTCTACTAGTTTATCAAATTACATCAGTGAATTGCATCTCACACTAAGAAACATAATAAATTGAGTGAACACATGCACATCCATTGTTAGGACTAAGACATATGTGCCAGGGCAAACATGTTCTGCACTTTCCTTTGGTGCCAGTGTGTGTCGGAAGGCATTTTGTGTGCTAGCATGTATGTAATGTAGGTGAGTGTGTTGGGAGGGAAAATTTTGTCTTGTAGAGAGAAGTTAAAACTGTTTCAGCTTTGTCTTTTACTTCTTTCATTAGAGCAAAGGTCCTTTACTGCCATCACCTGGAATAAACAAACTCAACCAAGGAAAACTAAGACAGATTGTTTTACTTAAATTCCAATCCTTTCATTCAATAAATACTTATCTAGCAATCAGAGAGTATTGTTTTAGTCCATGAAATATAGAAATGTAGCAATAAAAACACAAAGATAGAAAGTGTCTAGCTACAAGAATGTCTCATCTCAAATACAAAAAAATAAACACTAATGTAGAAACAAGCTGCATTATACCTTTTGACTCAATTGAGATATTCATTATGAATTAAATTTTTTTCTTCTCTGAATTCAACAGGAATATTTCCCATGAAACCTGACCTTATTTGGAAATGGAAGATATAAGCAACAAAAAGAAAGCAAAATAATTGTCTATAGGAGAATTGTTTCCTAATTCTATCAAACAGCTCATAACTCACTAGGTTTTTCCACTCATACAACAAAATTATAATTGTGAAAGACATTTAAAGGACATATAAATTCAGGGTAAAGTTTTAATTAGTTGGGAGAGAATATCATTAGAAAAGATTAAAATTAATGGAATACTTTCAATTTTGGCCATCTACCATTTTTGTAAATACTCTGATGAATATTTACAAAATGAAGATTGTGTTTTTATTGTTACATTTCTATATTTCAGTTTTGAACCTGAAAATCATTAACATGGGGAAAACAGCCACTACAAACATAGATATCTGTGATGATTAGTTTGGGGTGTCAACCTGACTGAATTGAGAGATGCCTAGAGAGCTCACAATCACTGCTTCTGCACGATGTGAGAGCTATCCAGAGCAGGGCACTGAGTGGGGAGGGACCCTAGTGGGGAAGCCCTATGCGCCATGCCCACAGACCACTTCCAGTTGGCTGGGGGCCCAGGAGGAGCAGGGAAGCAGGAGAGAATACACTCACTTTTCCTTCGAGAGCAGTCTTATTCTCTGAGTCTCCAGATGCCCTTAGACAGACTCCAGTTTTCAAACCTTTGCATCCTCAGACTGGTTGCTGTTGCTTTCCAGGGAGCTCAGAGCTTTGGCTTCCAGCCAGTAGCTGCATCTCCCCTGCTCTCAGCTTCGAATCTTCCAGTTCCTTAGCATGTCCATGGGATGGGCCTTCTTTATTCTCCACCTTATAGAAGGTTATGCTGAAATTTTTCAGCCTCTGTGATTATTTTAATCAGTCTCATAAATCTGTATATTTTTCCTTGTTGGCTTTGTATCTTTAAAGAACTCCGTACAACACTTACTGTAATTTTCAGTAAAATCACAGATTTAATTTCTTAAGTAGAAAGAGATACACTTCAGGAAACCACGAGAGTTGTTGCTTATGGAAATTATTTAATAATATATTTTGAAAATTAACCTTTAAATGATTTTTTTTTGATGGAACCAGGAATTGAACTCAGGTCCTTGCATTTTCAAGGGAAGAGCTTATTCTACTGAGCCTCCTCCCTGGCCCCCTTTACATGAATTTGATATCAATCATATTGATGGAAATGGGCTTTATAATTTATTTCCCACAGTTAACATTACTAATTGAAGATCTATACCACACTCTAATGCCATAAAAAGCACTACAGTGATAGAACACCTTGTTATTTTTCTCCAGTGGAATGTTTCTGAATGAATATTGAGCTACAGAAAACACAAAGCAGACTTAGAGTTTTAGAAATATTGTCTTAGTTACTTTCTCAGCAATAGAACAAAACACCCAACATCCAAAAAATAATGAAGGAAAGGCTTATTTTTAGCTGGCTGTGGTGGAGGTCCCAGTCTCTTGTCTCCTGGCCTCTCGGCAAGGAGGCATGGCAGGATTTTTAAAAACCCCATGCAAAGCAGGAAGGGTCATCCCTCTCCAGTAAATCGATCATCCACCCTCAGAGCTATGTTAAAATGAACAGAGCACCGCTTGCATCAAGCACCCATGATCCAGCATCGTACACTCACCAAAGTGTTTCCTAAAATCCCCACTTAAGAGCATGTGAGGCTTTGAGCGGGAAGAATATCTCAATGTAGTCATAACATGGAGCAAATGTCAAATTTGAATAAATGTCCATCTTTTTAGGTAAATTTCTAAAAAAAAAAGAAACAAGTCAGTTTACTAAACTTTGAATTTCAGGGCCAGAGAGATAGCTCAGTAGAATAAGCACTTGCCTGGCAAGTGCAAGGGTCTGAGTTTAATCCCCGGTTCCACCAAAAAGAATAAAAAATAAAATAAAGTAAAATTTGCATTTCTATTTTTTACATCCAAAACATGAATTTTCACTGTATTTTTAAGAAATTTACCTTGGCCACTTCATATAAAATATTAGAAAAAGAAATGTTATGAGAGTGATAAAATATTGCAGGGAACAGAGACTTAATTGTTCTCCTAGAAGGGAAAAAATGGATATCTGTTATTGAAATAACTAAAATAACAGAATTGGTATTCAACTGGAAAGGGAAATGAATCTAAAAGAAATTGAAAATCAGACAGTTAAGGTTTCTAAAATTTGGGGAATACTAGAAAATAGAGACAGTAATATTTTTTAAGTAGGTAGTAGTATTTTGGGAAAAATAGATACAAAAACAGATAGTTTATGGTATAAAAGTTTTTTTTAATAAAATAAAATTACAAGCAAATCATTCAGGTTGAAATAGACAGCAGTCCTTTATAAGGAAAGCATTAGAAATGAGAACTCCTAGATGGAGACACGGAATAAGATGTTATCAATGTAAATGGCTTAAATCATGAACAAGGGCAGGATTATTCCATATACAGTGACAAAGGAATAAAAGGAGTTTATAGGCACTCTCTGAAGAAGGAAAAGCATGGTTGAGCAAGACTGTAGTACATGTGCCTTGTAGCCATTTCATACACTGAGAGAAACTTCAAACACCTCACCAAAATCCCTACATTGATCCCTACATTGAATCTGTAGCCTGTCCTTGTTTGGCGCTAATTGCCTTGGCTGTCATTACAGACCCTAAACTTACTCAGCAGCTCATTTAAACTGAGGGTCTGCCTTGAGAATCAATTATTATTGTTTGGACACTGCCAATTAGTTCCAGGTTGGGTGATTATTGTTGATAGTTTTAAAAGCCTGGGAAGAAGTTAGAGAAGGTTATGAAACATGCTTGACAGACAAGTCACATGTGACACTGACCTACAAACAAACATGCTTGCACCACATCTCCTCTAGCACAGCGGCTCACAGATTCCAGCTTTAAATCAGCAGAGGAAAACTGAGTGACAGATGAGACCCCTGGCTCTCCGGAGCACATCTTTTGGGAAATAAACACAAGTGAAGGAGATAATTCCACAAAGACAAAGGGATTTTACATGGGTTGGAGCCTCTACCAGGTCTTTTCTTCTCAATTCAGCTAAAGCTCTTATAAATTAATTCTGCATTTGAACACCAGTAAAATACATGTAAAAGTAACATGTTTTGCCCTTGAGCATGCTTGGCATCAAGAAGTAACTATTTTATGGGTAATGAAAATGAAGAGGAACTTCCATATTACCTAATGTTTAGCAAAGCCTGTGAAGAGTTATCATAAAACATTGTGCAAAAATATATTTGAAATTTTAACATTTGAGAGACTAGGCATTGCTTTTAAGGTAGTATTACCATAATGCCTTCTAATGTATGTTGTTTGGAGTATACTGTGAGTGGAAAATAAATTGCTTACTGTTTTAAGATCCCAAATATTCAGAAATATTGCATAAAATGAAGATTTCTTAATTCAAGAAATTAAATACGGCTAAATGACAGACATAATATTTCTCAGAATTTACTTCAGATAAAGTGAAGAAGCTAACTGGAATTTTCTCACTTTATGCAACATGTTGAGTAATCAACTAGAATCGTAAGAACAAATAACTACAGGGATAGGAATTGATCTATTTATTATAATAAATTGAATGGTAACCAGAAAAAATAAGTCCCACAGTTCAACTAGAGACTATGAAGCAATACCACTTTGCACATTAATAAATGTACAGAAATGAGTACAATGTTGTAAGCTACCCAGTGAGAATCTATGTGTGTGTTTGTGAGTTTCATGCATCCTTCATGGAAGGCCGTAGTACCATGACTAACAGCAAGCTTTGCAACTGAACTTTTTGGGCTCTGATGCTGGCACACTATAGATTTGAGTAAATGTTCTATGTTGAACCGCATAATTAACTGGTTAGACCTAGAGGGAATAGATGGAACAATTCTTGAATAAGTAGATATTCAGTAAAATACCAGATTTTACAAAATTTGATGCATTGCTTTGACTGAAAAATCTTCAGCCTGTATGTTTTAGCCAGTAGATTCTGACTTCTAACATCTTAAAGAAGACCAAAGACCTCAATTAACTCTTACTTGATTTTCACTTATCTTTCTTTTGTACATTTGCTCCTTGAAAGGTAAGGAAAGGTAATGAAACTGAGACTAGTTGCCTTATATTAGAGCATACTTTGCAGAAAGGTATAGGAAATGGAAGAAAATGAAATGAGTTTAACCTTTAAAAAGTTGAAAATCATCCTGAATCTAGAGAGGATACTTTACATGGACCCTATCATCAAATCCTGCAAATTATGAAAGTCTCTAGTACGAAGGGGTCAGAGTGGGACTGAGAAGATCAAATCTGACTGAACAAATTGCTGTGTGTGAACAATATAGAGTTACTTGTGGAAAACATTGCCATTTCTGTCTGCAAATTTAGGAATGAGAACTATGTTCTGTCTTATGCCAGCAAATCTTTTTCCTTCCACTTATGCCACTATTTAGTTCCCATTTTTGGTTGCTTATATTTGATGTTCACCAAAATAGGCACAGAATTTGGCAGCTAGAGAGATGTCTTCCTCAGTTATGCTGATGGCATATAAACATTTCTTTACTTATTATACTTTTACCCCCAAATTTACATCAATCCTTAAGGATAATCAATGAATGTATCTTATCTTTTATGAACAGGGATCACTGACTAGCCTTTTTTTTTTCAGAACCGGGGATTGAACTCAGGCCTTTGCGCTTGCCAGGCAGGTGTTTATTCTACTGAGCTATCTCCCTGACCCAAACATTGTTATTTTCTATTGCTGTTTTGAAATACTGTGCCATTTTTTCTTTTATGCTGTTTTGTTTTTGTCTCTGTCGTTATTATTCTGGTTCTTTTTTTCTCTTTAAAACATGTTTTAGAGTCCAACCTGATAGCTCATGGACTGAGGAGCCTGCCTAGGCAAAGTACAGTGGTGAGATGCTCTATCCCCAGAGTGTGGTGCCAGCCCCCCCGGGGCATGCTGAGATGGTGACTGAGGCTGGGCATGGTGGCACATGCCTGTGCCTGCAATCCCAGCATTTTGGAAGCTGAAAACAGGAGGATCACTAGGAGTCCGCTCTATGTGGTGAGACCCTGTAGACCCTGTAGACTCTGCCCTAAATACAGAAAAAAAGAAATAAATAAAATACATTTTAGAAAATGATTCCTAAGTTAATATAAGGCAGTTGTCACTAGAATCATCCAGGTAAAGTAAATTCTGGCAAATGAAAGAAGCCAGTTACAGAATGACAAATACTGGGCCTGGAGAGATAGCTCAGTAGAATAAGCACTTGCCTGGTAAGTGCAGGGTCCTGACTTCAATCCCCAGTATGGCAGAGAGAGAGAGACAGACAGACAGACAGACAGACAGACAGACAGACAGACAGACAGACAGAGAGAGAAACATTGCATGATGTCACTTAAATATAAAATCTAAAAGCAATTCAGCTCATTGAAATAGAAAGTAGAATTGTGATTGGCAGATATTGGGTATAAGAGAAACGGCAAGATGCTGGATAAAGGTCCAAAGTTCCACTTCTAAGTTTTCAAGGTCTATATATAGCACATAAATTCACCAATAATGCATACTTGACAAACTTGGTAAAGAGGCAGCTTTTAAGAGCTTTTACCATGAAACAAATGATCAAAAGAAATTAAATTTATAATAATTTTTCAGGTAACAGAATTGTGTTGGTCTGTATATCATATTTTAAAAAAATAACTGGTTTGGGCAAAGGTATAACAATTACTCTCAGAATAATTTCCTATACATGTGATTGATTTCTTTTTTTTTTTTTTTTTTTTTTTTTTTTTTTTTTTTTTTTTTTTTTTTTTTTTTTTTTTTTTTTTTTGTCTTTTTGAGACAGGGTCTCACTATGCAGTTCAGGCTGGCCTTAAGCTCACTTTGTAGCTCAGGCTGGTCTCGAACTCACAACAATCCTCCTGCCTCAGCCTCCCGAGTGCTGGGATAACAGGCATGCACCACCATGCCTGGCTGTGATTGATTTCTTGAGCAGGAAAAATAAAATTGAACTATACATAGTACTATTCTTCAGAAACTTCTAGAAGGAATTTTATATTGACTTTCACCCTGCAAGTGTGCATGAGTGTTTTGCAGAAATAAATGTTGTGACGTAAAAAAAAGAAGAAAACATAACGTGGTTTGGAAACCAACAGAGTTTGCCCAAATCACGGAAAGGCTGCTTACCACTTTTTCATGGAAAGTCATTTAAATTTTTAAATATATGCTTTACCAGCAGATATGTAGAAAGGTCGGGGGAGGGGGAGAATTCTGTCAAGTATCTGATTAAATAATGCCTTGATACAGTGGTTTTTGTTTGTCAGAAATTTTTACCAATTAATATTTTAGCTTTACAAGTAGTTTCATTGTCTAAGGATGAGTAAATAAAAACTCAATGGTTTTTGACTTGACCATGAAATGAAAGAATGTAAAAAGTATCAGGCTTAAAATAATGTCACATTTGGAATATTAATAAAGATTCCATTGTAAGCAAAATAAATCAATAAATACAAAAGAAGACATATAAGTGACCATAAATATAAAATGACACAATATTATTTACTTATTAGCTGCAGGAAAGTCAAAACCCTTCACATAAACTAAAATACAGTATATAAGTTTTAGAAGAATAGTATTACAAAGTGTTGGTGAGACTATAGAGTAGTCTGAGGCCTCATACATTGTGGTAAGAGAAAATTCATGAAGAATTTGTACCTGACATGAGACATCTTGCTGCCCTTTTTTTTTCCATTCCTTTCAGTTCATGTACCTCTCTTTGTCTTCTAATTTACAAATCCTTGTTTCCGTTTTATCATTCTTTTGTCTGTTTTCCATTTCTTCTTTTTCTTTCCCCCATCCCTGGTTCTCATTCCCATTTGAATATTATCTTTCAATTTCACAATATCTGTTCCACATTTTCATCCTCATGTATACTTTCAGTTTCTCACACCATAGAAATAATGCAATATTTACACATCTCTGATTTATTTAAGAATGAGTCTCAAGATGAATCCATTTACCTATAAATGCCTCAAGTTTATCATTCTTTATGGTTGAGTAGAACTCCATTGTTTATGAAAAGATTTTATTTATGCATCCATCACTTGATGGACTTCTGGGCTATTAAGATTTAGCTATTACAGCTCGTGTTGCAGTAGACTTGGATATGTACGTATTGTTGCAGTATGAAGCATCTGAGCTCCTTTTTCAATGTACCATAGTTTCAAATGTAAAGATCTCTTACTTCTTTTGTTAAACTGATTATTAACTACACCATCTCATTTGATGCTACTATGAAAATTATAGTTCCCCTAATTTCTCTTTCAGTGAGATTTTTATTGTGTACCGGAAGGCAATTGATGTTTGAGGGTTGACTTTTTATTCAGCTACATGATTGAACTTGGTTATTAAATCTAGAAATCTTTTGGTGGAGTTTTGGGGTTTTATGTAGGGGACCACACGATCTGCAAATAATAATACTTTAAACTCTTCCTTTCTTATTCTTATTTTTTTTTATTTGTTACTCTTGTCTAATTCTGCTGGTTAATGTTTCCTGAATATATTGACTACAAGTAGTGATAGTAAGCATTCTTGTTTTGTTTATGATTTTAGATGAAAATATTCATTTTTGATAATTTTCTACGATATTGACTTTGGTTTGTTATTGTTGGCTTTTATCAAACTAAGATAATCAGGGGCTGAGGAGATGGCTCAGTGGAATAAGTGCTTCCCTGGCAAGTGCAAGGGCCTGAGTTCAATCCCTGGGTCCAAAACAAAAAAAAAACCTAAGATAATCATGTATTGCAATTTTATCATAACTAGGTTTTGGACTTTGGACTATGTAAGCTAAATCTTAATCTATATTTATTTAGATGATTGTATAATTTTTGTTCTTAGCTTTATTGATATGGTATATTTCATTTATTGATTTGCATATGTTGAACCAGCCTTGCAATCTATGGATGAATCCTTCTTGGTCATAGAGTACGATCTTCTTCACTCCAGTCTATTTACCAGAATCTTAAGGATTTTTGCATCTATTTTCACTAAGATTGGCAGTCTTTGTGGATTCGAATCTTCTCTGTTGATTGCAATCTTCTGTTTTGCTATCAGGATATTACTTCTTCCTAAGAAGGACTTTTGGTGCTTCCATTTCAGAAAGTTCAGATGGGTGGCTTCTGATTTCCTCTATTTCATTGTCCCTTAGATATGTCCTGGGTGGGCTGGAGGCCGGTGATTGCCTTTTGCTTCTATAGTTTGTCATTTTATATTTTCTTCTTTTAAATTATTTTCTATGTTGGTGGGTGTAACTGCTCATGGTAAATAGCTTTATCACTATTATTCAGGCTTCCATGGGAGATATCTACTCCTCAGAGATATCTTCTAGATGTAACTGCTTCTTTCCTTTGTGTCTGTCCCACAATCTTGCCTTCCCAGTTTATTAAGGATGAGGAGTCACATCGCTTTGGCTCAGCACTCAGTCTTTTAGTCCTGGACTATGGTGATTCTTATGACCCCAACTGCAGTGCTGTCATATAGAAAGGGAGAACTGATTACAAATGTTGTGACACCCTGGTTAAGCAGTACAATTAGCAATAACAGTAACATCAAGCATAGCCTAGCAACTGACAAGGAGATGGCTCAGTGGAATAAGCATTTCCCTGGCAAGTGCAAGGGTCTGAGTTCAATCCCTGGTTCCTCCAAAAAAGAACTGTGTTAACCACTGCTTTTGTACCTTTAACCTTAGAAGCAAGATCAATAGTTATATAACAAAATCCAACATAAGTTAGGGGCTTGTATGTATGTAGTGAATTTCTTCTTAGTAGAAAGATTTTATTCTGCGGTGGGGGATCTGAGAAGGAGAGGGCATAAAACAGAGAAATAAATGAAGAGAAACACAATAGAGACAAGGCTGGAAAACAAAAGTTGATCACTCAAACCTGGGAAACTGGGGAAGAGGATAAGACACAAAGAATGAAGGAGAAAGCAAAACAATATTGATATGAGCAAAAAACTAAAAAAAAAAAAAAAAAAAAAAAAAAAAAAAAAAAAAAAAAAAAAAAAAAAAAAAAAAAAAAAAAAAAAAAAAAAAAAAAACCACTAGAGACAATGTTTCGTTACATAAAAATATCGGAAAATCAAGAAAATGTAGTTGAGAAAAGAGAAAAAAGATGATTAAAGTAAAACAGTAAAAGTAAAATGCTAGAAATCAAAAAAATACTAAGTAAAATAGGTAAATAAATAAATCAGTTAAATTCTTCTGATGTCCGCGGTTATGGGATAGTGTCCTAGTCGGAGCCCAGATCTTTACTGAGTATCTCTACAAAATCTGCAGTTGGATTAGTGTTGTGTTTGGGATTGATGGTGGGCTCCAGATGTGAGAGCAAGGACCCCGATCTTCAGCCAGAAGCCTTCTGGATGCCCCTAGGCAGCCCACCCTTCGCCCAGCCTCAGCTCACCCTGTTTGTCTCTGCATCACTCTCCCCGTTGTTGTGGCACTCTCAGACAGAGAAAACCAAGGTCTGCTCTCAGGCCTGTGTAAACTTCGTTGCTCCTGGATCTCCTACAGCCACTTCTGTCCCCCACTCACAGGCCCTCTCCTGTCCTGCTACAGGGAGCAGGGCCAGAGGAGTGCTCTTAGCCAACTCCCTGCCTGTGCTTCCCCTGAAGAGATAGCCTAAGGCTGCTTGGATCCTGTTTCTCTCTTCTTTAGTGGGGTGAGGTGGTAGAATGGTCCTGATTTCCCACTTGTTGTCCCACTGTCATGCAAGGCTGCTTAAATCCCATGTCCTTTTCTCTCTCTCTCTCATGCCCCTGGAAGTAGGGCAAGAGAGGCATGATGTTTCACTCACTAACTTCACTGTCCTTGACACACTGTTACTAGAGATTCCAATTAGTCATGGTGGTATACAAAAAATAGAACGAAAGAGAAAGAGAGGGAGAGAAAGAGAGAGAGAGAGAGTAGGTTGGGGAGGAGGTCTAAGTGGTAGTTTAAGTGCCTGCCTACCAAACTCAAGGACCCAAGTTTAGTCCCTGGTACTACATGGTGTGACAGCCCCTGAACCCAGGGGGAGCCATGGAGCTGCCAAGACAGCACATGGTGGTGCACGCCTGTAATCCCAGCACTGGGAAAGCTGAGACAGGAGGATCACTATGAGACAGAGCTCCATAGTGAGACCCTGTACCAAAGAGAGAGAGAGAGAGAGAGAGAGAGAGAGAGAGAGAGAGAGAGAGAGAGAGAGAGAGAGAGAGAGAGGAAGGAAGGAAGGAAGGAAGGAAGGAAGGAAGGAAGGAAGAAAGAAAGAAAGAAAGAAAGAAAGAAAGAAAGAAAGAAAGAAAGAAAGAAAGAAAGAAAGAAAGAAAGAAAGAAAGAAAGAAGAAAGTCTGGCAGCCTACTAGGGAAGGAGTAGCTTCCTGGTTGCTCATCCTGTTTGTGCCAAAGAAATTTTCTTCCAGGTTGCAGCATTCTCTACTTGGAGGAAGCCAAAGGAGGTTACAGCTCGTATACTCCCAATCTATGTCATGTGGCTCGAGTGTGTGATAACATGACAGTCCACCCATCTGTGAGAACCTCCCAGAACAGCAGTCCCTACTCCCTGTGCAGGTCCCAGGGCAAGCCTATAGAATGCTTCTTTGTTTTATTAAAGTCCTATGCCTATGCTTTGTTTGACCTACAGTTTCTTGTTTAAGATTGATTTGGGGGCCAAGATGTATGTCCCTCCCTGTCTTTCATTTACTTCTGTCTCTAGTTGATTTTTTTCTGAATAATTCCAGTGTGGCTCCTCTTCTACTCAGCCATGGTTAAACCATGAGTTTTGATTAAAATGAGAGCGCCCGCTGCGGCTCAGCACCACCTTCCAGGGAGCATGCCTCTTGGGATGTTACTGTGCACTTTCATCCGCATTATTCCCCAAATCTGGCACTCTGCTACTTCTGGTTCCTCCCGAAAATGAACATCAAAGGAAACATTTTAAATTGATTTAAGATATCAAAGCCACCACATCAGTACAACTAAAGATGCAAAAAAAAAAAAAAAGGGCTTCCAGAGCTGCTTCAGGAAGTAGCAAGAATGATGGTGTAGCTGTGATGAAAGGAAGCAAGTGTGAGGGAGCTTATTGCAATGTGTTTTATTATAAAATATATTCAAAAATTGAGGCCGTCACTGCATTTTCAATAATACCTTCTATTCCATTAAGATGAAAAAATAATCTCTGAAATCTGAACAGATCGTCCCAATTGTGCCGTTAGTAATAAAAGGTTTGGTTAAAAATAGGTAATAATTATATATGTAAGTAGGATGGTTTGGACAACTGTACTGTGCATTTCTGCTGGTCTATGGAAAAGAAGAAATAATCCTTAATTTCTTTTGTCTCCTTTCAATTGTTTGTACTTTTTCTCTTCTTAATTTCTTTCTTTTTCTTTCTTCTTCCAATTTTGCATGCATCATATCTAATATGAATAACTGTTGAAAGACAACAATATGTACTATAACAAATATTGTGAAATTTGTGTTTACTTTGTTAAGTGAAATTCTGTATCATTTCTAATTTTTTCTGCTTTAATTTTAATTTGTACATTTAAAAATAAAAATAAGAAATAATTATTCTGTTTTACCCTACTAGTGCTAATTCTAAGGAAATAAATTGTTATCAGAACGTATCATATGTTCTTCAAAAGTATTTGCTATTTATTTTAATTAGTGAATAACTAAAAATATAACTTTGTTTTTTTGGGTTTTTTTTTGTCTTTTTTGAGACAGGGTCTCACTATGCAGTTCAGGCTGGCCTTAAACTCACTTTGTAGCTCAGGCTGGTCTCGAACTCACAACAATCCTCCTGCCTCAGCCTCCCGAGTGCTGGGATTACAGGCATGCGCCACCATGCCCGGCCAGTAAAAATATAACTTTGAACTTAAGACAAATTGTCACATACTATTAAGTTAGCACTAATTACACTTAATTTTTTTATAATTGCAAAATATTAACTAAGAGATATACATTAGCAACTGAAAATAATTGCAGTTCTTTAATATCTTCACTCCATCAAAGTTCGTAGTTAGCAGTTTTTCTTCTTTTGGATTGTATGTGCATATCAATGAGAGAATATAATTTTTTTATTACATTTTGCTTTTATAAGTACCTTTACAGTAGGACTAATGTCATTTGCAATAATTAACTAGCAGTTAGTTCTTTGTAATGGTTCTGCTGAGAATGAAATTGTTCTCTCACATTTTTGATAGTTTGCTCATATTTCATTGAAATGTTATGATTACACCCTGACATTGGTACTCTCTAAAATTTCATTTTCATTATGACTGCAAATGAACTTGAAGCCATGGCAAAAATTTATGATGTGTATGTGCATTAAAAGTTTTGCTCTTTATAAATTTTAGTCATCCATTCTGTTGTTCATAATTGTACTGACAATTATGACTGAAGCTGACATTTCATTGTGCCTACAAAATAAGAGGCTAATCGATCCCTTCATTATACCTCTGTATATTTGTGGTAATTTATCTGCAGTAGCTTTATATCAAAGGTTTAGCATCTGCTTACACCCAATACTTATGTATTACAAAACAAAACTCTCCAAACCACATCAGCAATGTAAACCTACGTCTGTATATTTTTGTGCACATGTATAACATATTTGTATGCAACATACATTTATTCTATATATGCGATTATGATAAATACATCAACTGTATTGGCAAGAACTTGCATTAACCATCTTATGTTTATTTCACAAGAATGCTTTCACTGATCTTGGATTTTTTGACTTTATGGTGACATGAAAGCATAGCCACCCACTGATTGTGCTTTTCACATTAGTATAATATGGAATAAATTACATCAAATATTTAAGTTTTCATTACAAAGTAATATTTTTGTCAAAAGATTGTTAAAGGAATATAAATGTTCTGAGTGTGTGTAAGGCAGGCCAGCTAAATTACTATGGGGTAGATGCACTAAATAATTTGAAACTCTCTAATTGCAATCAGTTTCTATGAAAAAAATCATCACAAGTTGAGTAACATTTGAATTTATAAACAAAATAAACTTTTTTTTATTAATAGGAAATATCTGGGACAGAATGAAGTACACAAGTGAAACACAATGAACACATTTTCTGAAACCAATTAGCATACTGTTCTCATAGAAAATACTATAACATTAAATTTAATACATGTATAATATAACCTAATACTATACAGGAAATATTCCAAGGCAAAAAATATATTTTTAATGTGAAATAAAGTACCAGATTTTGTGTGTCACCTGAAAGCAATTTAAATTAGAACTATTTTTAAAGTATCAGTTGTTTAAAAAGAACTGGCAACCATAATAAATAGGGTGCATTACTGTTTCAAAAATCTTATTTCTAGAGAGTAAGATCACTGAGAGTCTCAGTAATACTTACTAAAATATATTGATTTCATAGAGCTTTAAATTTGGAGACAGAGAAAGTTTGGTCACTTGTTCTCTAGTATATTTGCTTTTGGAGTAATGACCTCTTAGTTTTGCAGTTATTCTAACCAACAGTATACCATTAGAAGATATCAAAGCATAAGAAATTGAATGGCTTTGCAATAACATGGTGGCAACGCTAACCCTGTGTTTCCTGATCTTCAGACTCTCAGTATTTCCACACATGACATCTATAATGTCCTCTTTCTTACATGTACCTCTCATAGGTCTCACCTGCACTACGGTGTTTTCTTTATCTTTCTGTATCATATTAGGCTATATTAATCTATATGGAAATATATTTATTTATAAAGTAACAAACACATACAAAATTAATAATGTGCTTAAATAAACAAAAGAATGTTAGGTAAAAAGTATTTTAACAGAAAATGTCTTAGAAAAATATAGATTGCTAAAAAAGAAGACTTGCTTTTCTCTAAACATAAGCACTATTTGCTGTTTCTTATAAACACATTGTTTTTCCAGTAAATTTTATGAAGGTAACAGTGTACCCCTATTATGTACTAGATACAATTATTTAACATTAATTGAAAGTTAACATTGGTCATCTACAAAAATTTTCCAACAATAATGTTAATGCAAAAATTTAAGCAAATTCCATAGGTTAGAAAGAAAAGTAGTCATAATTTTCTCTATATTGCCTAATACTAAAAAACATGCTTAATGTAATGACACTAATGGTATCAGTAAAGACGTAAACAAAAACAAAATGTCCTTATCATTAACATATTATTAGTTTTATGAAAGCTTAGAGAAATAATAAAATTATTAACAATAAAAGAGTCACTAAACACAGAAATCACAGGCATTTGTCTTCACTATTTAAAATTTGAGATATATAATAAAAAATGACAAACCACTTACAAGAGTGAAAGTTCTATAAACATATATTAAAAAGCATAAAGAACATCAATAGAAATAGAGGAATATATTTTGAATCAGGAACAAATAGCCTAGCATTTAAAATTTTCATTTTACTTACTAAATCAAAAATATAATGCTGCCAATCTAATTTTTTTTGGACAACATGTCATATTTTCTCCATGTTTTGCGAAGACACATATTATGTATGAGTAATTAAATCACTGCCCATAAAACTAAAACAGCTTTTGTGTCTGTATGGGTGTGCTTCTCTATTCTCTGCTATCACATGTAGTCACATAACTAAGTGGATGACACAATAAAATCAGAAGTAACATGTGACACTTTGAAGGTTTAGCAACTGATTTCCAGTACATATTTTAACATTAGTTTCCCTTGCATGGTGATTTGGAAGCACTTTTTAAGGCACCAACAGTATAAAAGAAGACGCTGTCTAGCTTGCAATTGGTAAAAGGAGCCCTTGCTAGGCAATGGCTGGGCACACCAGGTAAGGAAAGGCTGGACAGCAGGTAGGGTTAAGCAGCTGTTTGCTACTAGAGCATAATATTCACCCAGCTCAAAAACTTGATGGAATTTTTCAAACTTAAAAGAACTATCTGGCTGGAATGAACATATTACAAAGTCCTGATAGTAAATGTCAATAAGAAAATTGTCTCTTGTTTCCTTTTATTACCTTTTGTTTAAAAAAAAATAAAAAGACATTTATTTGACAGAGAGTATAACAGTAATTGCTATGACAATTGAAGTAGTACGCATTTAGAAGACAAGAATGACAGGCATTCGAAGCTTGGCCCTACTAGGAAAGAAAGGAGGAACTAAAGGCAGGGCTTTAGCTATACTGAACTCTATCTATCAGACGTCCCAAAGTTCTATGTCCTGATGAACTACAAACATGGAAGGCACAGCTGTACGCAGGAAATATATCTGTCCATCAGAGGCCAAATGGAGGTCCACGGGGGGAGGGAACCTAAGCCGCTGGAGCGGCTGCTACACTGCATCATCTTGAGAGTTCAGAAGGTTGTCTAAGCAGTTCAGCAGGCTCCGGGGCCCACACTTTGTAAACATCCTCATTCTGTGCAGGAGGAAGACCTGGAGACAGTGTGCGTGCTGCACCTGCCCTGCGGCCTGTGTGGGCTTTCTTACAGTATAATGCTGGGAAAGAGGCTTGCTCTTCCCCCTTTTGCTCTTGGTCAGTTTGTCGTCTTCTGTTGATGTGAACTGTGTCCCCCGTGCCACGTCACCCTGCCCTGGAGCCAGCTGGTTGTCTACTGAAACCTCCATAAACTGTGAGTTAAATAAAGCTTTCCCTTTTTAACTTTGAATGTTAGGTACATTGTCCCAGCAATGAAAGAAAAGCAACTAAGACAGCCAGCAAGCAGATGTTTGGGTTCATCAAGTGGGTGGGTGCTGTCCAAGGTGCTCCCTCTTGGTCTCCTTTGCTGTAAAGCTGGATTTTCAGAGACAGCAGTAGCTACATCAGCCTTAGCAAGTGAGGGCCTCTGTACATGGCCCATTTCTACCTGCATTAAAATGCTATCTGTGCCCTTGCTACCAATTCTGGGTCATCGTACAAGACTAACAAACACCCATTGACAAAGATATATATTTTTTTTTAAACAAAACAGTTGATTGCTAATCATGTATTGAAAAAATAAAAGGTTCCATAACACCAAATAAAGCAGTTCTGAAGTTTCCCAAGGTAAATTTAACATCTCCAGCTTCTTCAGTGTTTATCAAAATACAAAAGAACAAAGTACAGGTCATCTTTTCTGATGGCAAGGCGGGCCCTCGCAGGCTGAGGGAGGAAGAAGGTTTGGAGCTGCTGGCTTTGAAGAGAAAGGAGGAGACCATGAGAAAAGGCATGTAAGAAACTCGGAGGAACTAGGAAAGGTAAGGAAAGTGATGTTTTGTAGAGTTACTAATAGGAAACAGCTATGACAACTTGCTTTTGCCTTGTAAAAGTGCTTTCAGACTTTAGACATCTAAAACTGCAAGAGAAAAAATTTGTGTTATTTTAAACAGCCAATTTTATGGTGATTTTAGAGAAGCTTTAGTCCCAGTATATAAGTTATCAGAAAACATCTGTTATAGAAGAAGTACTGAGTAACTGTCTTATGTTTCTGTCATGGCTGAGACAAAATACCTGACACTCAAAGGTAAAGGAGTAAAATTTTATTTAGTTCACAAATTTGTAAAAGTTTC
The DNA here is from genome assembly GCA_004027165.1 of Ctenomys sociabilis. Taxonomy (NCBI): domain Eukaryota; kingdom Metazoa; phylum Chordata; class Mammalia; order Rodentia; family Ctenomyidae; genus Ctenomys; species Ctenomys sociabilis. The sequence goes on from PVKA01018361.1 coordinate 27,357, forward strand.
AGGCCATAATTGGCTGCAGTGTGGGTAGTAGTCAAGCCTCACGGAGGAGAAATGGTTCAGGCAGAAGGTGTGAAGTGGATCCTGTACCCCTCATAATCCTCCCCGCTACCCCAAGGTGACCATGTGAGCATGAGTACAAGCACAGTGCAGGTGACCCAGAGACAGGCGGGCCACCAGGGCTCAACTGTGACTGTGCGGTAAATGGCATTCATTCGTCACATCTCTGGAGTTCCCAGAGAACAGCTGATCTAATGACTATCATTCAGGCCTAACTGCACTAGGAATTGTCTCCCTTCTGTGTGTTTAAGTGTTCTCCTCACCTTGCAAATTTTCACTATTTTTTAAGATACACTGAGTTTGGGTTATACACCAACCACCAAGTGGATCCTGATACCAGTCTATAGCTCAGTGGCTCTTGACAGCCAGGTGCCCTGCACCCAGATCCCTTCTCAGTACTAACAGTGAGTTGATTTCTTCCCTTACAATAAGGAAAACTGAGTAATATTGCACAGGAATACCAGAAACTGCCTCAGTGGAAACAGAAATTATTTACATTAAATAAAAACCTGACTGCAGGCTGCTTCCTCCCATGTACAGCACGATGCATGCACACTGTGACCAACCCATGGAAACAGCTACTAGCACTCAGGACCACAGAGTCACAACGTTTGCCACATGAGAGGAAAGCGGAGGGCAGAGAAGGAGGAAGTGAGGAGAAATGGGTTCTGACTCACTTGGTTCTCGAGCTGATTGGAGAGCCGGTGCAATCCTTCATAGAGTCTGTCCCCACTGGTGGCACAGTGGCCTAAATGTACCAGTCCCTATGGTGTAGAGCGTGCAGTTGCAGCTTGTCTGTGACTTCAGCTGCATTCATGGCCTTTAGAAGGTCCTGCTTGTCAGCAGACATGAAGAGGAGAGAGTCCCTGAGCTTGTCCTTAACAGCATTCTCAAAAGCTCCTCATGGGCCTCATTCATACACTCTCTGTCATTGCTGTCCACCACAAAGATCAAGGCTTGGGTATTCCGGAAGCAGTGGTACCACAATGATCGTATTTTGTCCTGACCATCCACATCCCACACAGTGAATCTGATATTCTTGTATTCAACAGTCTCCGCATTGAAACCTATGGTAGGAATGGAGGTCACAATTTCACCAAGCTTCAGTTAATAAAGAACCATTGTCTTTCCGGCAGCATCCATGCCCATCATGGAATGCACATTTCTTTTTTTGCCAAACAAAAACCCTTGAAGAAGTTTGTGAAGATACTCCCCACGCTTGAGATGCATGGAACTGACAATGGCTAGAGAATTCAGCGGCAGCTGCTCTAAGCCAGCCATTGGTTTCGCTCCCCAACAAAGAGACATTTTTGATTCAACTTGTACTTTTCTTCCATTACCACGTTTGTGATACATAATGAATATGTTCACTGTGCGCACTTAATGTGTTCTTGTACATATACTTCTTTTTATAACTTCTTCACCCCCTCTGTCCCCTCTCCCAACATGTAGTCCCCTTCTCACTCTACTCAGTTGGTTATTACTGTGACTTGTATCTAGATGTCCACGCAAAGGCTCATGCGGCCATTGATGGGCTTGAGGCATGACTGGATTTCAAGCATGGCACTGTGATTTTTTTCATGCTGCAGTGCTGGACCAAGGGCGCTGGGATTATGGTGTGATGCCGAAGTGTCCTGGATAAAATCTAAGTGATGAAACAAGAGCTGTGGTCCTCCCTTGTTGCTTTGCTACCTTCTGCCTGAACCATTTCTCCTCCGTGAGGCCTGACTACTACTCACACTGGGCTGCAGCCAGCTAATTATGGCCTGAAACTTTTACAAATTTGTGAACTAAATAAAATTTTACTCCTTTACCTTTGGGTGTCAGGTATTTTGTCTCAGCAATGACAGAAACATAATAAGACAATTACTCAGTACTTCTTCTATAACAGATGTTTTCTGATAACTTTTATACTGGGACTAAAGCTTCTCTAAAATCACCATAAAATTGGCTGTTTAAAATAACACAAATTTTTTCTCTTGCAGTTTTAGATGTCTGAAGTTTGAAAGTACTTTTACAAGGCAAAAGCAAGTCAGCATAGCTGTTTCCTACTGGTAACTCTACAAAATATCACTTTCCTTACCTTTCCTAGTTCCTCTGAGTTTCTTACATGCCTTTTCTCATGGTCTCCTCCTTTCTCTTTAAAGCCAGCAGCTCCAAACCTTCTTTGCCCATCAAGGCTACTTCTTCTGAAATCACATGACTCTACTTTGTTCTCACTAAAGTATTTGGGATTACATGTAGTGACCACTAAGCTGCCCAAGATAACCTGACCTCAAAGTTTTAAAACTAAGTCTGGCTTATAAAGTCCCTTTTGCTATAAAAAGCAGTGTTCCCAAATTCCAGGCATCAGAATCATACCATATTTAAGTTATTCTTTCTAACACAGTACAACACTTAATAGCATCCACTCAGACCCCTTTACCCTGAGGCACCGACCTTTGCATTCTGAGCTGCAGACCAGACAGCCAGGCATGTTTAGTCTCATCTCAGGCTCTTTTCTCTCCCCACAACACAAATGAGCAGGTGCAAAACTTTTGTGTAAAACATAGGGAATTTTTTTCTTTTTTTTTTTTTACTGAGGGTCAAAGGGAATGGACAGGCCCTAATGCTGACTATTTCGATCTATACCTGTGAACAAATATGACCTTATTTTTTACTTCTTCTTCATTTGTTTTCTAAAAACCTACACCTAGTCATAGTGAAAAAGTCCAAGAATGGAACCAGTGCAATTTTGAGAGTTTTCATGTGGGTCTGCACTATCTGCTCTGAAGGTTTCTCATGCCGACTTTTGTGTGTGGCTCAATTTATTAAATATATAACCTCTGTCTTACAATGCACTACTATTGACCTCCCCAGATTTTCAGACTATGGGTCAGTCAGAATTCAGTTTGTAACAACAAGTGCCAGTTCCACTGTCACTTGCTATTCAGTAATCAAGCATGGTTTCTATATGGTCCCACTGACACAGAAAATGCTATTTCTCAACAGTTTACAAACTCCATTGGAGACGCAGTGGCCCTGCTTCATAGTGCTGGAAGTTTAGGAGACAATTTTCTCATACGCACTTAGCATGAGCTCAGACAGCACCTGTATGCCCCACTAACACCTCTGAGACTGCTGGTTATATTGTACTGAGGGATCAGTTAGACCTCTTTCTTATCCTAAGTCCACTGAACATTGGCCAGATTCTATGTCAACTGATATCTGGACTAGAACAATAGGCATGTGTGTGAAATATTTTACCCTCAAAGCCCAGAGAGGCTAAGAGACTGCAGCTCCTTCTGTGTGTGTGTGTGTGTGTGTGTGTGTGTGTGTGTGTGTGTGTGTGTGTGTGTAGTACAGTGTTAATGAGAAAATGTAGTTCCACTTGTGTGTGTATGTCTGTATGTTCAACAATACATTCCTTTACAGGATATCCTGGCAGACTTCTGCCTATCGAACTCCTACAAAATTTGCTGAAAGAATAGGTCCCCAACCTTCCATAAAATGTATATCTTCCATCCTCTGGAGCAAAGAGATCTCCAGGGATCTAGCCAAAATCTTCAGGAAAATGCATTCATACTTCTATGTCCCATATTTCCAGTTTTCTCATTTAGACACCTATGTTGGTTGAAATATTAAGCCTTTTTGAAGTTTTTCATCTCTATCAAATCTTTTATTTATTGCTCAGTTATTGCAACCACTATACTGCAAAATATATAGACTTCCTTATTTGCTCCCAAAGAGCCTTCCCCCAATTCTGACAATTGGTCTTTGATTATTTTTTAGTACTCTCAATATTTTGTTATTCTGGGTCAAGAGGTTGACACATGTGAGCACAAACCAAATATCTGTGTGTTCTTTGTATTTTTTTTCCTCCCTACTTTTCAACCACTGCACCTGGTCTTTCATTGATGCATTTTCTCAGATGACCTCTAGTTGAGTTTTCAGCAATTAGGTAACATATATATGTTCAGAATTCCCTTTTCCCTATAAAGCAGTTAGGACTACAAATGCCTGCTTAAGTATGCGAGTTCCAGAACTTCACCATGTTATCTGATTTCTCAAATCAATTAGGCACAACTTAGTGCCAAACTAGAAAAGGCAGAACTTGGGGCCAACCAAGAAAAGCCAAACAAGTTAGGTATTAAAATGATTTACTGAGAAAAAAATGATTGTGAGAGAAAATGGAGAGGGAAGCAAGGGAAAATAAAGAGTCAGTACAAGAAGTAACAGAGTAATCCTGCAAAGAGGCTTAGACCACTGTACATTTTAGGAAAGCTTAAAGAAGACCAATGGACAGAGTTTGAGTCAGAGTTCCTTTCCAGCTGAATCTCATGGGTTGCCTTAGAACCACTACCACACTGGGTCAGTGACAATGAACAGCTTGTTAGAAGTGTGACCATTTCACAAGCTTGGGCTAGACCCAGAACTTTCAGTCAATTTAGCCAGAAATCAATTGAAGAAATCAAGACTCTCATGTTAATAGCTACCATTCCCAGTAAACTTAAAAGAGCATTTAAGGAAAACCACACAGCTAGAGAACTGTTTTGTGTCCCTTTTTCATAAACAAAGGAGGCTTCAGAAGATGCAGGCTTTTCCTAAGGGATTTTGCTCAAAGGTGGCTCAGTGTTGCATTCTAATCCTGCAGCTGCACACAGCGCATCCCTGTGGCTGGCTATTAAGCAATATTCTTTTTGAAAACAGATGTGTCAGAAAGTAATGAAGATTGTTTCCTCTATTCAGAGTTATGTTTCTAAGATAAACATATTCAGTGTTGTCCTGAGAAATCCAACTCTCTTCAATAAAGTCTTACTTTTCCAAGAAGTGAAAAGAATTTTCTCATTGAATTACAATTTTCTGCCCACATGTCATCTTCATTTACCTCTTAGTTGCCATTCATCTTTTATATCCTTTGCATGTGGACAATCATGCACAAACGTGAGAGCATCAAGTAGAGTATGAGTATGAAATATTTGCATATTGCAACAATAAATTCTTCCCCTTGTCTCATCATTTTACCTATATTTTGAAAAATCTGGCCAATGAGTATTGGAGATGTTGATTTCTTGGCTCTAATATTTTCGATGACACCTGCCACCTATACAGCACACCTTTTCCTTGGCTCACCCTCTTTCTGACCCCAGCTATCTGAGCTCCACATCATTGCCTCCAGTACGTGTCTAATTATCTACAGAATATTTCATTGCCCTTCTCTATCACTGAAGCACTTCCACTGACCTACCTATTTCTCAGCAGAAGCTCATCCTTAATGGATGATGATGATAGGGCCACTATTTCAAGGTGACCATGAAACAAAGCCCTGAAGATGCTGTACTCCTAACTAACTTCTATGGCAGAACTCCTTGTAAATCTTTTGTTCTAATCCCATTTGCATTCCTATAAAAAAAGTCATGGGATGGACCATTTATTTACAAGACGAGAATTTCTTTTTCATAGTGCTGCAAGTTGAAAAGTTAAAAATCGAAGCACTAGACTGCTGTTTTTCTAGCCGAGGTCCAGCTTCTGCTTTCAAAATGACTCTGCATCTTCTGCAAGGGTTGCATCCTAACATAACAGAAGGAGAAAGGCCAAGGGGGCCACCCCTGCATCCAGCCCTCCAAAGGACACCTCATTTCATCACTCTCCAGTCTCAGCCAGGTTCTTATTCTGCAGTATTGGAGATCACATTTAATTTAAATAATTTTCAGTTTTTAATGTAATCATATAAAATAATCAACTTCTCTCAAAACACATATCTAGTTTCTACCAATAATTATGATATATTGGGATTTCCGCAATTTGAAAAGTATGTGTCCATTTTCCTTACGACTTTCTTTCTTCCTTTAATTTGTTCATTCTTTCACTCTTTCTTTCTTTCTGTATTTGATACATAATCTAGTTACACAGCTCGGCCTCATAGTGGTCTTCCTTTTTTCAGCTTCCCTAGCTCTGGGATTACAGGCATGTGCCACCACACCTGGTCTTGGTGGCTGGCTCTGTGCCTTCAGGGCAGTGTCAGAATAGCACATGATGCCAGAGATCGAACCCTGGTCCTTGTGCTTACCTAAGTAGGAGCTCAGCTCACTGAGTTGTCTTCCTTGCCCTTCCTTACTATTTTCTTAACTTTGGTTTTTCTCAGAACTTCACTGTTAATTGCTAAATTTCCATGATTTTACAAATAACTTTGCTATTTATTTAAATTCATTTTGGTCTCAAAACATTTTATCTACCAAGTAAATCTGTTAATCCTTTTTTAGGGGTCACTAATTGAATGTTTTTAGATCCTCTGTGTTTATGTATAAAACATAAATATTCTGCATTTGTTTCATTCAAGTTGTGGATACATCGTGGTTTTGATTCGTAAGAGCATTCGGATGTTAGTCAGACATTTGAGATCTCTGTCCTTGCAAGGGTCTGAGGGGCAGCTTTATTAATAAGTTTGGTTTTTGTTTTCCAGTCTTTGGTCTGACATGGAAATAATTGTGGCCATTTCAAAAGTAAAAAATTCTAGTTTGATGCATTTTAATTGTTTTTTTTTTTTCTTTCCACACTTGCAAGATGTTTCTCTACTACTTGGTGTGTGGGAAGGCTTCTGTAGAGGAGCAGAATCATAGGTTTAGGTGAAGAAAATTGCCAGGTACTCTCACAGGATCAAAGGTGGGAGAATGCACCATGACTGACTGCACCTGGAGAGCCAGAAACCTCAGGAGCTTCAGTGTCAGGACACTCGAAGCCGAAGAACAGGAGGGCTACGGACTGCAGCTTCCCTCTGAGACTGAAGATCTGGGAGTTTCCTGGAGAGCTGCTACTGAGAGTCTATATTAAAACACTTAAGAAGCTGGAGTGTGACGGCCGCAGGTGACGGAAGTAGTGAAAGACCGTCCCCTAAAGGAACGTGGAGCTACTTAAATCCAGCCCATCCCCCTCCTGCTGCCCATTTCACCTGGTTGAAAGCTTATTGGATGGCGTCACCACAAGCAGGCAGATCTGCTCCCCCTCCATTTGCCCGCCTTCATGCCAGTCATCTCTGGAACCACCCCACGGACTCAGAAATGTAGTTTACTAATCCTCCAGGCAGTTTTTAATCCAATCCAGGTGGCAGTCACGATTCATAGCAACACTTGGATTACATCTTTTTCTTAAGAGAAATGGGGAGATATCCTCAACGTTGCTCCTTGTCTTAGTCACTTTCTTATTGCTGGGGTGCAACATCCAATATCTACAAATTAAAGGTGCACAGATTTATACTGCTTAAAATTGCAAACCGTAGATTGCTGCCTCCAAGACTGATGGCCCTGCAGAAGAGCATGTTGAGAGAGGAGCTCACAGCATGGTGGTCCAGAAGCAGAGGAAGTTGCCTGAGGATCTTGGAAGGGAGAGAGGTCCTTCAGGTCATGATATGCCTCTTCCCACAAGACCGCACCGCCTCACAGCACACCCCTTGTACCACCCCATAATCCAGTCACCTTTCAGAAGTCCAAGCTCTGAATACATGAGGCTCTTGAGAAACATCTAATTACAAACTATCACAATCCCATATTACCATTAAGTGGTTTTTTTGCTCTGTGTCTGCATTTGTTTTTAAATGCCTAGATCATACATGTATTTGCCCCAATTACTCTTCTCTCATTGCTGGCACAAAATACCTGACTCCCAAAACTAAGGAAGGAAAGGTTTATTTAGCTCACAGTTAGTGGAGGTTCCGCTCCAAGGCAGAGTAGCACATGGCACATGGCAGCAGCTTGTGGTGGCAGATAAACAGAGAAAGCAAAGGGAGGAGCAGCAGCTGAGGATTCGAGCAAGCCTCTCTCCCCCCCTTACATTGTAATGCAGATCATCTGCCCTGGGTGGCTCAGCGCTCACACCCACAAACTCAACATTAGATCATGAATTAATTATAAACCCTAGAAGCCATCCCATGACTGCATGAGGCTTTGGGGGAGACAACTAGACACAAACCATAATGCCATTTATGCTTCAACCTGTATTTACTATCCCTAGATTTCAAGAATTTATCAGCAGATTCCTTGCTGTAATCATACCCATGATAGTTATTGATATTTACTTTAATGTCTTAATTACTGATGGTTATCAGTATTAATCCAAATGTTTTCTGTTCTATTTCCTTTTTAGATTAACTGGGGCACAAGGGTAACATATGACACCATCCCACAGATAATTAATGCTCTGTTCTTTTTTCACTCTTTTATTTCTATATTTTTAACACAAATAGTGTCTTTAAGTTCTCTGACATTACTTATCATTTCTGTTTATTCAATGCCTTTCATTATCTTATTTGCATCTGCTAAATTTTTCATTTCAAGTGCTACTTTTTTCCATAATTTTATTGAAAAACAAATAGCAAAGAGTTTCAAATCAACTTAGAAGGAGTTTCCATAATTAATACATTGTATATTGTTCTTAGTGGTTATTCTTTATACAAGATGCAGACATGATATTCTATTTACAAACACTATTAGAACAGATCCCTCTATTCATTGAATTAAGCGAATATAGCTGTATATTTATCTTAACTATTTTGAGTCTACAGATACAAAATGGTCATTCAATTGTATCCCCTCAAATGTTTATTTTTTGTATGAAAAGATGTTCTTTTCTATTTACTGTCTTTTTCTCTTAACTATATTATTTTCTTCCCTCTGGGTTATTGCATATTTTTATTACATTTATAATAGCTATTTTAATTTCTATCGATAAATGTCATTTTTTCCTGCTACTTATTCATCAGTTTCTATCAATCTGTTTTCTATAGTGTGCCTAAGGAGAGTCACATGGAGAGAAAACTTTCTCTCAGGCTTTCACAGAGAGCAAATTGGTCAAGCAATGGCCATGACTCATCCACATGGCTGACAGTGGCAAAGCATCTACAAAGTGCAGTACAGGGTTACAGGATAAACCCTGAGTGTACTTGACTGACCTTATCCGATACAAAAGTTACATTCCTTGTTATATAGATCTTGCTTTATCTTGGTCTTAACCAACCAGCAGAAAAGTATAAAAACAAACTTTATATAAAGTAAAGCCATATTAATATACTGAGGTGTAAAGGCTCTAGTCAACAACTTCTGTGGATAACCCACAACTATTGTGGACTGCTGGACTGTGTTGGAATGTTTTACTAAATTCAAGCACCTATAATAATTGAGTGACAATAGAATACCCATCTCTGATAGGGCTAAACAAAAAAAAAGGGGGATACAAAGGAAGGACCATTCTGTATTTGTATATACAGAATAGTTAGGATAGATATGCAGCTACTTTCACTTAATTGTATAGGAAGAAAGATTTGTATGAATAGTGTTTGGACAGGATACCCTGTCTGTTTCTTGTACTATGGATAACCACTAGGAAAATAGCAATGTGCAAGATATTAATTATTGAAACTGTCCTATTAATCAGCTTTTAAATTGTCTCATTAATATTTGTCTCCCAGTAAAATAAAATAAAATTTTTTAAAAATCTGTTTTCCTTCTTAATTATGTGCCACATTTGATAACTTCTGTATGCATAGTACCATTGTATTGGGTATTTTATATTGAATGTTTGATATTTATTGTTTGAATCAATCTATTGTAGGGATGAAGATAAGGCAAGTATTTCCCAGGCCTACATGAGCACAGCAGGATTGCTATGTTGATTTCCTGAGCTTTTTAGTTATCTCTTCACTGGTATTCGGTCCCACAAAATTTCAAGTGTCTCAGCCTAACACAGCTTCTCATCTTTGGAAAGATTACTCAGTTCTGCTTGTCTCCTTCCTTCTTGAACTGTGGTCTAGAATGCATTTAGTAAAGAAGTCCAGTGAGGTTTTAAGGTTCATCTCTTTTTGTCCTTTCACTCGAGGTTTGAAAGCCTGTGTTTTCTCCTGTACTGACAAGTAAAAAACAAACACTTCACATATATTTTGTCAATTTTTTAGGAGACTGTGAGTTGTACATCAGGAATATTTATAAAAAGAGGCAGAAATATCAGATAGTATTTTTTTAATTACAATTTTTATCAAACCAAGATCTCATCATTAAGATATAAACAGCAGGGCGGGAGAAATGGCTCAGTAGAGTAAGCACTTCCCTGGCAAGTACAAAGGCCTCAGTTCAATCTTCATATATGTGTGTGTGTGTGTGTGTATGTGTGTGTGTGTGTGTGTGTGTACAGCTATTTTTATGAATTGTATCATCTCAATTGATGCTAGGATGCACAGTCTACCCAAACTGATAGCTGAGCTGGTAACAACAGATATATCTAACTTTCCTGGTTTCTAAACTTATAAACAGTCTTACATAAATATCTACTAAATCTATTTCATTCTTTTAAATTTGGATGGCAATTAAAGTTCATTTCTGAACATATAACCATGCCAGTTTTGTTCTTAAGTTCTTCAACTGGTTGTATACCACAAAATATAAATTTATGTGAAAACCCTAAGCTATGTCAAGTATAAACACTTTTGAGTACAATATAAAAGTTTATTAAAAGTGAAATCATAATAAGATAATATGTATCTTTAAAAACTAGACCAATTTCTCTGGGAAATTATATCATAGTAATTAGTAGTAATTCCTATCCTATAATATAAGAAATCATCCAGATAGTAATTATTGCTACAAAATACCTTAAAGTCAAACAGAAACAGAAAACCTTATACTACTGTGAAGTGAAAATGCATCTAGAAACAGTCCAATAATTAGTTTCATATCCCTGTATAGGAGCAGCCAAGGATAGTAAAATTCTTTAATAAAGAAAATAATTACTAGAGGGGACACTTGGAAGGGATGTCTGTGTACTGGAAATGTGCTGCAGCAGTAGAAGTCATGAACATTCTAACTCTGCCGCTGACAGCTTTTATGTGCTTTGGGTAAAAATTTTAAGTATTAAGTTTAGAATGTGTGTAAGCAAATTCGCAGCAGACAGAAGGCTGGAAGAGCACCTCCAAAGGCGCATATTCTCAGTGTTGGCTGCAGAGTTAGCTTGCCATGCATAATCTATTGACAAAAAATAGACTGTTGGAATATGAATGCTACTGTGTTTCCTTCAGCTGAATATGTATTTTTTTAAATGAGATGAGTTTGAAACCACTCATCTTTTAAAAGCTGCCTTCATTAGCAAACATTCCTGACAATTGTTGAAATATTTTGTCTTCACTTGCATATCTCCATAAGGACTCACATTCTGGCAATAATTCATTAAACATCTGCGATTACTTTGTCAGTTTTGCATTAAATTAAAGGAAAATAAGTTCTTAACAGCTAAAATGTGTGCTCAAGTGCACAGTCTGTGATGTTAAGAAAGGAAACTCACACATGAATTACAGCAAGCTAGAGAAAGAAAGAAGGAGGTCAGTGGCATGAGTGGAAACCTTTCCAGCATATACATCTTCGGGTAAATCTGATCTGTACATCAGTAACGTATTAACAGGTACCATAGGCAGGGTTGATACCATTGCTAGCTTTCAGTGAAATAAAAATATTCATTTATAAGAGTAAAATTTGTGATACAAAGAATAAGAAAAAATGATTAATTACCTACAAACTACCTTAAAACCTGGAGTAGATGGACGATAATCCATTTCTAAGTGAATGACGGCATTCAACTCGAAGTCTAAGCAAAGCTAGTGACTGCTAAAATCTACTAGTGATTTGGTTCCTAAGTAGGAGACAAATGATTGCATTTCATAATGGGCCATGAGTAGGAACTCAGAGATAGATGTATGGAAGTCAGAAAAGGCAAAGGCAGGGTCAGCCGAAGAGCTCAATGGATTAAAACACTGGCAAGCAGGGGCCAGGATTCCATCCCTGGGTCTACCATGCCAGCCCCACCCCTGGGGCATGCTGACAGGGCAAGGGAGACTGGGCGGGGTGGCGCATGCCTGTAATCCCAGCTCTTGGGAGGCTGTAAACAGGCAGATCCCGAGCTAGTAGTGAGACACTGAACACCCTGTAGACCCTTCCCTAAAATACAGGGGGAAAAAGGAACTATTTAAGACAACTGAATGGAAGATGCAGAAAAAATGAGGTCAACAATAGAAAGCACCATCTTCTAAAGTCAGTAAGAACAGAAGTTCACTGTGTTATGTATTTGGAAAAATTTGTAGACACGCGTTCATTTTAATTTGTTCACCATTTTGAAATATTTCTACCTGGTCCTTAATTAAACACTTACAACATCAAACTCTTATTTTTATAACAAAATAATATTAACTCAGCACTATGTAGATAGAGATTCTTATCTTTCTCTGTGTATTTAATGTTACATATTTTATGCAATATCATTTCATAACAGTTCTGTCATTTCTTTCAGCTCAGTAAATGTACCAGATCAAATAACATGTGACCTTGTATTTATGACATTGCTTTTAATATTAAAAATTATCATTTTCTCCTCTTAGTATATACTTCTCTAAATTACATTGCTATTTCTCCTCTAGCAATTCCTCAAATACGTTGAAGATTTTGGATATTCACACATGACTTAATGAATCTAAAAAGAATTAATGTAAACTTGTCAATTCTTTCTGAATTTATCAATCTAATATAATCCCAGCAAACAATCTAAATGCAATTTAAATACTTAAAAAAATTCAAAAAAGAACAAGATGCTATAGCAAAACATTCTAAAACTAACAACACTACCAAAAAACAATGACAAAAACTACCTTAAGAACATGAAAATGCATTCAGCTGCAGTCATACTCAATGAGATGAATATGGAAACACTACTCAGATACTATTTTGGTTCCATTGTACCTGGAGAAACTTGAAAGTTTGACGTTTCTGTCTTGTTAAGGTTAGGGAATGTAGGGAGAGAGAATGCATGCATGCATATCTTTCCTGTGGAAATGCAAATTGGTAATTTTGTGTAGGAGAAGTTGACAATGTACAGCAAAACTTTATATGCATTATCTTTACATGGGTGAACCAGTTCTGGAAATTTACCTTCAAGGTACACTTCAAAAACCACAGATGCTTTTTTTTTTCTTTCACTGAAAGCTTTTTATCAACTATAACTTTTATGGAAAATCTTGGAACTCGTGGAACAAACATTGCCCAAAATGAAGTAATATCTGCTGCAAAATTAAAAAGTGAGTAAAAGCATTACTACCCTGTGTTTGAAATGATACATTGTGAATTTCAAGGCATAAATGAGGGCCAGGGAGACAGCTCAGCAGCATCATAAGTTCCTTCCTGGCAAACACAAGGTCTTGAGTTCAATGGCCAATAACAACAACAACAACATAAAAGAAATATGAGCAAATATATGCTACACATTATATACAATAAGCCTATATACATACAATGGATATTATGCTGTGATATAATAGGATTGTTGCCGGGCATGGTGGCGCATGCCTGTAATCCCAGCACTCGGGAGGCGGAGGCAGGAGGATTGTTGTGAGTTCGAGACCAGCCTGAGCTACAACGTGAGCTTAAGGCCAGCCTGAACTGCATAGTGAGACCCTGTCTCAAAAAGACAAAAAAAAAAAAAAAAAAATAGGATTGTTACATATATTACAATATATGTTATTTCATATACATATATATGAAATTACCCAGAATCCTCTTATTTGAGTTGATGTCACAGTTAGAGTTAATCATGAGCAAATTCTGGAAGGTCAAATAAAGCAGCAGAAAAGATTATATTCTGAAAGTCACTTCAAAGTCTTGGTATAGAGGCAGCTCATAGATATTTCTGGTCATCCGTGGCTTACTATGCTAGAATGGGTACCACTTACTCTAAGCTTCCCCAGATCCTGCTTAATAGCATTCATTTATCTACTATGCACGGCCCCATGACAAAGGCAGCCAGTCATTCCCAAAGATCAGAAATGTAAGAAACAATAGCCTTCAGTGACTCCTGAAGATCACTCATGGCCTCAAAGCTGGAAGTCCCATAAGAAAGCAAAGTTCTGCCTTGCCTTCATAAGTATGTGAATTCCATTTGTCCCCAATTTGTCCTTCTAGTTCCCCTTTTGTATTCATTTTTCCTACATTCACTGTTGCTTCTTGACCCTCAGTATAACTTGCCTATGGCTAGATCTCAAAACCGGACATAGCCTAAGTCACATCTATTAGCTCCCAAATTTGCATAAATCCTAATTACTATAATAAATTATTTATTCCATACAATTTGCATTTTTTTTTTCTTTAACCATATTCCAGTTGATAACAGTTTGCCTAGGACACTAGGCATTACCATGATAAATTCTATAACTAGGTGTCCTGGTACAGCGCTGGGTAGTGGTAGGGAGAGGTGTGAGCTGGAAGGGTACTGTGTAGAAAACAAAACCTAATGCACTTCGCATGAGTGCTAGCACAAACAGCCACCTTAACAGAGATGCCAGTAAAAATTTAGAAGAAATAACTGGTTTCCAATACTAATGTAGAAAATAGAAAATGTGCTAATGAACTTAAGAACATTTCCAGAAATATACTGAGAGTCATCATGCACCAGCAGTCCGGCACTCTGCTATTTCTTTTCTCTAGCCTTCAATAATAAGAGAGAAAAGAAACAAATGAAACCATGACTAGTTATTTGTTGGCATTCTAAAGAAATATAGGAATGGTGTTTTCAGCCAGTAACATATTAATGATTTAACATATCTTTCTGGGAAAGATCAGATTCGGTGTGACTCGTAAGATTCTTATTAATCTCAAACTTCTAAAAGACAGCAGCACGTATTTGACACTGACAAAAAATTTTTCAGGGTCTTAAAAAAATGTTCTCAGATTCACTCACTTTACTTCAACAAAGAACAGAATTTTTCAAAGAGATGTTACCCAGAAATTTTACAGAAGTTCAATAAAGAGGACTTTTACCCAAACAAATTCTTTGAGTACTCTTGGTCTAAAATCAGGGACAAAAAATAATATGCATAATGTTTTAATCCCATAATATTTGAAAGTATTTGCCAGATGTTACTGTAAGGAATAGAAATAATGTAAAATGAAAAAAAAAGTTTATTCTCCTTTATGCACTTTATCTGGTTTTGTTTCACTAGCAGTTTGTTGACTAAGAAATTAACTCACTTTCAAATTTAAGTCTTAATAGAGGGAATCATTAAGAAAAAAAGTGAAAACTACAAAGGGTACAGTTAGGAAATTATGGAAGTCAGATTTCTCACATTTGGAGAAATATATTACAAATATAGAATTAGAATCAACTGTAAGGTATTGTATTGGAATGGAACCAGCTAATGATAGGCAGATAGATAGATAGATGATAGATAGATAGATAGATAGATAGATAGATAGATAGATAGATAGATAGACAGATAGATAGATTTTCTAACCCCATCTTCTAAGAATGTCTGGCAGCAATGATAGCCTAGTATAAGTAGGTACAGACCTTGGTTCTTAAATACTTTTATCCTCCCAAAAACAATCAAGGATTTTAGAAATATGGCTGCCTGTAGATCTAAGTACAGCTAATGCAAGGTGAACTTGAAACATGTTGTGGCTTGATACAAATATAAAAAATGATGTCTGAATTGAGGACAGAACTCAGCGGTACACAATGTGTACAAAGCCCTGGGTTCAGTACCCAGAACTTCAAAACGAAATAAATGTGGTTGAGATGGGGCTGGGGAGTTGGCTCAGTAGAATAAGCACTTCCCTGGCAAGTGCAAGGGTCTGAGTTCAATCCCTGGTTCAGCCAAAAAAAAGTGGTTGAGAATTGTCCAAACCACAGAGAATCAGTTTAAGGGGCTTAAACTGACTTAAGTCAACCCAGAGAGAAATTAAAGCATCAAAGTAAATGAAAATTAAGGAAAATAATTCATGATCCCACAGTGATATAAACATAAGACAAAATTTTGAGATAGCAGAAAAGAAAGGGCCTATTCCTTTTGTGAAGATTCCTATTGTGAAGAATCTCAACAAATAAACAGAGAGTGATAGAGTCAGAAAATGATGATTTTTCCCATAATAATAATTGTTCCAGGAAATAACTATTGACACAGGATATGTCTATGGTATAAATGTTTAATAAGGATTAAACAGG
Source organism: Ctenomys sociabilis (assembly GCA_004027165.1). Classification (NCBI taxonomy): domain Eukaryota; kingdom Metazoa; phylum Chordata; class Mammalia; order Rodentia; family Ctenomyidae; genus Ctenomys; species Ctenomys sociabilis. The sequence goes on from PVKA01018361.1 coordinate 43,413, forward strand.
TTATTATCAGATTTATCCTCATGTCCTTGGAAGTAGCTTGGTAATCACAAAGGGAAAATAAGTTGTCAATGAAGAAATATGACAAAATGCATCAATTGATGACAATTGGCATTACTACTCATGGTACCAATGGAAGCAATGTGCTTTTTGACACAAGGCACAGAGAAGATAATGTCTTCTGAATTCTTAGCAAAACTATGGTGGTTCGGTAAAATTATGATGAATTCTTATCCAAATTCATACTTAAACTAGTCATAAAATATTTTTCCAAATGTCAAGAGGATAGCACAAAAATATAAGAATCATTTTTAGGTGGCATCTGAAAGAAAATATATGACAACTAACAGCTCTGAAGGGTCATTGGTTAGATCCTACACAGAGAAAAACTAACCAGGAATAGCATTAGTGGGCCAACTGGCCAACTTCAGTGTGGACTGTGTATTGTATTACAGCAGTGCATAAGAGTATATTTTCTGAATTATGTCTGTCATTGTGTTATGGGTCAGGAAAATGTTTTCTTTAACCTTTATAATACAGGAAGAAATATTTAGAGACAAAAGTCTTCGCTTAGATGCCCATGCAGAACTTTTAATCTAGACCCTCAAA